>LKTO01000449.1:0-42108 GCA_001399465.1 Hymenoscyphus scutula | reverse complement strand
AAGAGAATAGTATTATAAATAATGTATATATATAACTAGTAAAGACTAGGTAGCGTTCTAACAGGTTAAGTACTATTATATACTCTTATAGTATTAAAGGATCGGTTAGAGTAGCTAAGCGATCTAAGGATTTTATAGTATAATAGAACACGTGACTTACTTATCGAGTTATATAACCGTTAGAGCTTATAGAAGCTTGTATTAGAGCTTAGAATCTAAGGATCTAAAAGATCTAACGATTAGTATATATAGACGAAGGTTCTATATAAGACTAGTACGTCTACTATTTAATAGAAGCTTTATACTTAACTTTATATTATATTGTTATTACTACCTTAACAGCTTTATAGTTTCGTAACAAGTTTACCTCTAAGTAAACACCTAGTTCGCGATTAAACCTCTTTATAAGAACAAACTCTAGCGATACTTAGTTACCTTAGTTAGTTAGTTTAAGAATCGTTACACTTAATTCTAATTAAGATATAAGTGTTCTATTAATCGAGTTTTATAAATATCTTAGTAGAGCTAATTCTATCTAGTAGATATTACTCTTCTAGTAGTAGATAAGTATTCTTAATTGTTATATTATTTACTTCTTAGTAGTCGACGTAGACTCGACCTATTAGATTATTCTTCTTACTAACGACTAGTATATTTAATAGAACAGGTAATTTAGATCTCTAAATATAACCTTTCTTTAAACCTTTAATAATATAGCCTTTAAAGTATTATAGCTTGTTCTAACTATAAGGCTACATTTTCTATTTCTTAAGGTTATAACTCTCTTTTAATTTAATCTTATAATCCTATAGATAATATTCTAGTAGAGCTTATAAGTTCTCTAGGTTCTTAAATAGTTCTATGAATTCTCTATACTTTATAGATATTTTGTTATTAGCTTTCTTACTAATCTATAGAGGACCCTCGACAAGATGTTCTAGCGCCTTAGAAGAGATAGCGCTAACCTCGTTCTAGCTATATAGTTATAGCTATAATTCTTTATAGTTATATTAGCTAAAAGTTATTATTTAAGCCTTCTAGTTAATATTAGAATTATGTTCTCTAATCTAAGATATACTAAGTATTATATTCTAGCTTCTAATCTTAATAATATCGAATTATATATCTAAGTAGTATCCTTTAATAGTAAGTTTTATTAGAATTATTTACTAATTAATAACTCTGTTTTAATATACTACGTCTATCCTGTTAACTATACCTAGATAGTATAGTTCTATCTTCTTAATAGAGACATTTAGCTTCTTAAGCGCTAATAGAGAGAGGAAGTTACTTGTCGATCTAGAGTTAATTATAACTCGAAGTTCCTTTCCTCTAATTTTTATAGTTACTATTAACTATCTATTATCTAAGGTTATATAAAGTTTAGGTCTAATAAAATAGACTCTAAAACTATAGTTCCTCTAGTTTACTTCTATTATTTAAGGGTTATTTACCTAAGGATAGAGAGTTACCTAGTCTAAATTACTTTTAGATACTATATAAACTAGTTACTATTCTATAGATATAGTATTATTAGGTTTATCGCTAGTAAACTATTTCTTAGACTTCTATACTAATATAGGTCTTAGGTAGTAATGTTTCTATATAATTATATCTTCTAATATAACTTCTAGAACCTAGTATTCTCCTACTTATAGTTAGTCGAAAGGTTAGACACTTTCTCTCTATAATATAATTAAGTTCTTAAAGATGTCTTCGAGAGGTTATATATTTAGTTTTCCTTCTATAGTATCTAGGTTACTTTTAAGATTCCTAAAGATAATACTTATTAGGAGATTACTTTAAACTTAAAATCGTTCTAGTACTTCTAGGTCCTGTTCTCTAGTTGTATAAGAGGCCTAAAAGTCTAACTTGTTTCTATTAAGGTCTATCTATTAGTTTCTACGTTTAAAATATTCTATAAAAGCCTATATTTCTTCTAGACAAGGTTCGTCGTTCTAGTTATTTCCTTCGTTAGACAAGTCTAATAACTCTAATAATAATTCTAATAATAACTCTACTATCTTAACATCTTATTATAGAGGTAGATTATATTTAGACTTAGATTATTCTTTATAGTATTACTCGAGGATAGAATTCTTCTTATCTTCTACTTATATTCTATATCTATAAGCTTCTCGCTCTTTATTATATAGATTAAATCTCTTAAGTAATACTATTTCCTTTCTAGTTATAGTATTAGCTTAATGTCTTCTTAAAGAATTAGTATTCTTATAATAGTTACTTACTCTATAGCTAGATAGGCTATATAAGAAGTAGAGGTTCTACTTATATTATTAGTTTTATTCTTTCTAGAAGAGCTCTAGCTTTCTACTCTATTATTACTTTAGCTAGAAAGGTTTACTAGTAGTAGCGTCGAGTTATATAGAGTCCTTGTAATCTTTTTATTAGCTACCTTTTAAGGCTCGATGTCTATAGCTACTCTTCTTTTCTAGGTTTCGTTTATAAATATAGTTATTAGTTTTAATAGCTTTATTAGTTAATAGGTTTAACGTGTTAGAGAAATCATCTCTAGCTAGCTTATTCTTTACACTATTCTTAAGTCCTTAGTAGAACTACTCTCTTAAAGCTTCGTCGTTCTAGCCTATATATATAGAGTATTATTAAAACTATAATATATACTTAGCTATAGATCCTTTTTACTTTAAGGCGTATAGTATATAAACTACCTTTTTCTTTATATCTATATCTTTAAATACTTAATTTATCTCTATCTTAAATCCTTTAACGTTTCTAAATAGATTCTATATTTGTTCTATTATAGACGTAGAGACTTTTCTATCTATTATCTTATTAGCCTAGAAATCTTCTAGGTAAGGTTCTATCTAGTTATAGACTACTCCTTCTAGTTACGTAGTAATCTAGATAACTTAATCTATTTTATAGGTAAACTGACTAGTATAGAAGGCAAGGTATATAGACGCCTTTATAAGGAACTCTATAAGTTTCTCTAGAGATCTATCGAACGGTTTTAGAAGAGAGAGTTTAACTTCCTCTTAAGTAGTAATAGTTATCGTAATAGTTAGCGTAGCCTAAGCTACTACTAGAGGTCGTAGAGTTAATAAAGTAGCTAACATCGTGTTAATTAAACTTCTAAGCTTAGGTACTTAAAATGTAACGATTCTTAAACTAACTAACTAAGGTAACTAAGTATTACTAGGGTTTATTACTTATAAAGAGGTTTAATCGTAGACTAGGTGTTTACTCGAAGGTAAACTTATTACTTAACTATAAAGCTATTAAGATAGTAATAATAATATAATATTAAGTTAAGTATAAAGTTTCTATCTAATAGTAGAAGTACTAGTCTTATATAGAACCTTTATTCTCACGTACTAACAGTTAGATCTTCTAGATCCTTAGATTCTAAGCTCTAATATAAGATTCTATAAGCTCTAACTATTATGTAACTCGATGAGCGAGTCACGTGTTTTACTAGAATAAAGAAATCCTTAGATTACTTAGCTAGTCTAACTGATCTCTTAATACTATAAGAGTATATAATAGTACTTAACCTATTAGAGCGTTGTCTAGTCTTTACTAGTTATATATATATATAATCTAGCTATATAATCCTATTTACTATAATTAAACTTTACTTAAAATCTAATATAGTTTACTACCGAGTAGATTATATTACTAAGTAGATTACTTTTCTCTACTATACTACCTTAAAACTTTAATATACGTTTTCTTAACTATTTACTATAGAAATTCAAACCTAAGAAGCGAGAATTATTCTAGTAATTAAGGCTATTCAGATATCTAAAAAGCTTAGTAAACGCTCTATAGTAAAGATCTATAAAGTACTATATATAAGCCTCTCTAATAGAATAGCTAGCTAAACCTCTTACCTCGATTCTAAAGCTAATTGTTATAAGTTAACAGACCTAGAGAAGGAGTCGATTCTTCGATATATACTTAATCTAGATTTACAAGGCTTTACACCCTGTCTAGCTAGTGTAGAAGATATAGCGAATCTCCTACTTAAATCTCGAGGGGTATAACACGTTAGAAAGAACTAGGCATATCAATTTATTAAATAACAACTAGAGTTAAAGACACGTTTTAATCACGTCTATGACTTTTAGAGAGCCTTATACGAAGATCTAGAGCTAATTAGCGCGTGGTTTCGACTGGTTGAGAATATATAGGCTAAATATAGTATCGTCGACTTCGATTTCTATAACTTATCACCTCTTAAATTAGTATACTAAGGGCGGCCTTCTATATAACTAGGTTATTAAACCTATAAGTAACGAATAGACAAATAATAAGACAGGTCTAGAATAGCTAAAGCACTTTAAGAAACATACTTCTACTTATATAAAGGGGCTATATCAGATGCTTATCCTTAATAGGCATAAGAGTTATAAATCTGTCGAATTTCAAGAGTATTATATAGTATATAACATTATTACTCTTTATCTACCTTCTTACTCTTCTTATTTAACCTAGCCACTTAATGTTAGGTGTTTTAGTATACTAAAACAGGAGTATAGTTTCTAGATTAAGACGTTTATTAAAGCTTATATTAACTATATTACGAAGGTTAAGTTCTTTCTCGCCTTTAAAGCTAGATATTAAGCCTCTATTACACTCTAGAATAGTCAAGCTAGATTCCGCGAAGCTAGTTTAGTACCTTTTAATCTAGATATAGTTCTTTCAAAGCTTAATATAAGGCTATAGACTCTAACCCTCCTCGTAGACCCCTCTATAGATAACAACCTCTAGGTCTCGCAGACCCTCTGAAACCTAACCGATGCCCTTTTGTAGACAACTTTAGTCAAAAACTGTATTACACGTTATCAAGGAAGCTTGCTAACATCTATTTTCCAGACAGTCGCTATACTAGCTAAGGGTACAGAGCTATTAGCTCATAAGATGACTTTATTATCTACTGAAGTCCGCACCCTTTGTAAGGTAAATGAAGCACTTAGTAAACGCCGGAGGGCAAAAAAGACTCGGGTCTGTCAAGGGGGTACACTTACTATAGAGGATATATAGGACTTACTAGCTTAGAAGGACGCAGAGGAGCAGGTTTAACGCGATAAGCGCTCTAAGAGGGGTTTTTAAAAGGAGGGGCAGCTGTCTAGAAGATAATATAGCACTTGTAGAAAGTCTAGTCATAATACACGCACTTGTTAAGTAGCTATAAATACTTCTAGTTCATTAGATTCTGATTTAGATTAATTAATACTATATATTATAGTTATTAATTCTATCTTAAAGGTAGTAGAGTAGAGAAAAGTGATCTACTCGGTGATATGATCTACTTAGTAGTAAACCACGTTATATAATAGACTATAAAGGTTCGACCTTTCTATTTAAGAACTAGTATCTATTATTTACTATTATTAATATCTTCTCTTATATTATATATAGTATCTAGCTAGTTAATAAGACTCTAGACATCTACTACTCTATATATTACTAAGTTTCTAACCTATAGTAATACTAAAACTATATAATCTCTCTATTATCTATTATATTAATATTAAGCTTAGTATATAATTACATTATCTAAGCTAAATATTCCTTTCGAAGGCTATTAAAAGTAGGTATATTAGATAACTAATCACGACAACGAGACTCCTCTATATTAAGCTAAGCTTATAGAGTCTATATAAGGATCTTAAGAGTATAAATTCGGTCTAAGAGAACACGAGCCTATTTAGAAGCTATATATAAGAACGAAAGCTAAAGAAAGAAAGAAAGTAAGAAAGTAAGGCTAGAAGACACTTCTAAAAGAACAGCTATCCTTAAGCTAAGCGCGCCTAAGCACGCGCGTGATCGCTATAGTCAGGGTGTAATCTCTAACATCTATAATCTGATTCTTCTAGCTTTACGCGTAATGTAGGATAACTTCGTTAACTTTACTATTAGATAAGTGAAAGGTAGGTCCTCTATATATACGAGCTTGTTTAGAGGCTATATAGCTAAGTATTTTATATACTATACTCTCTTATAGAGGTAAGCTAGAAATCGAGTCTCGGTATTACTACTAAAGAGTAAAGACAGAGACCTTCCTAAACTAGTATAATTAGCGTATAGCCTCCTTATACTTAGTAGCTATCTCTTACTCTTTTTTATACTTCTAGTTATCTACTAGAGAGGTAGTAGAAGGTGTATTTATTAATAAGAGAGGTAAAAACGATTAAAATCGATAAAATCGTAAATACTCTATAGCGTATAGACTCGTAGTTTCGAGTTCGTAATATTACTATAGTATAATAATAAAAATAATAAGATAGAGGTAGTTTAATCTAGATTATATTCTAAAGGCACTAGTATCTAGTATAGTAGTTCTAGATAAGATCTATTAGTCTTATCTTACTTATTATAATAAGAGTATTATTAGTTAGAGAGAGCCTTAGTTATAATTCTATCTACTAGTATTTTATCTACTAATTTACTCTTTATCTACTAATTTAGTCTCTATTTACTAGCTCTTTATCTCTCTACTAATACTTCTATTTCTATACTAGATATTATATATTAGAGATTCTATAGTAATCTTTAAACTTATAGATTACTATAATCTTCTTTCTAATATAAGAGATAGATATAGTAATAATATTTAGTAATACTAAAATTAAGTTAATTTATAAATTAGTATAGAATTAGTTTCTAACTAACTTATAATTAATATTAATTTTATATATAATTATAAATTAGAACTATAAAAGAAATTAGATTTAAATGAAAATTAATTTAAATATAAAATAGATATTTAAAGAAAATTCTAAATAAACTTAGAACTAAATAGAAAGAGAGACTAATAAAATATTAAGTATATTTAATTTAGAAATAATTTAAAATATAGATTTAGTTATAACTCTAACTTAATCTAATATATATATTAAATTCTAGATAAAAATCTAGATTAACTTAAAATTACTCTGTTCTTAAATAGTATTATAACTCTAACTTAGAAATAGATTCTATATTAATTTAATATCTAATATAATTAATCTATAAGGTACTTTCCAAGCGAGCTGGCCACTTTAAAACTCATATAAAAAACGTCTGTACATAACCGTGCACTTTACGCATTTGTTAATAAAAGCATCTAAAATTGAATTTTTAGATTTATTATTATAGAATTACTCTTTATTCTTAGTTTTTAAGTAGTAATTATCTTATATTAAAGTGTTATTTAAAAAAGAAAAAATAGTTCATGATTACAAGGGTCTTCTCAAGCGAACTGTTAATTAAAAATAATAACGACTTAAAATTGTTATTTTTATAATATTAAACTTTTGTTTCCTTAAATAAATCTTAATTTAAATGTTTTTATTAATAAATGTGTAAAGTGCACGGTTATATATAGACGTTTTTTGTATGAGTTTTAAAGTAGCTAGCTCGCTTGTAAAGTATGTTAATCTTAATAATATATAAAATAAGTTAGAATAAATTAAGATTAATATAGTTTATTACTAAGCGAGCTATATTACCGAGCAGGCCACTTTTCTCTACTTCTGTACCTACTATCTAAGACATACGATTTCTCTATAACAAATTATATAGATTTATACTAGCAGAGCCTAGATTATCCTAGCTATAGAAGTAGTCCGATTATCCTAAAAAATAAGCATTCGAAAAGCTACTAACCTCTATAATATATCTAGAATAACTCTTACTTATTAAATAGCTAGCTAAACCTCTTATAACGAAACTATCGCTAGTTGTTATAAGCTAACTAAGATAGAAGAGGAAGTGATTATTCGATATATACTAGACTTAGATATACGAGGATTTACGCCCTAGCTTACTAGTGTTAAAGATATAATAAATTATATACTTAAATCGTAAGGAGGAAGATGTGTTAGAAAGCTCTAGGTATATTGATTTATATAATGTTAACTATAATTAAAGACGTGTTTAAATTACGTTTACAACTTTTAAAGAGCCTTATATAAAGATCCTAAGTAAATTAGTATATAGTTTCAGCTTATAGAGAATATAAGAGTAAAATATAAGATCTAGAACTACGATTTCTATAACTTTAATAAGACAGGCTTTATAATAGACGTTATTAGCCTAGCTATAGTTGTTACATATACTACTTAACATAGTAGAGGTAAGGTAGTTTAGCTAGGTAATCGGGAATAGGCTATAGTAATTGTTTATATTAATAGTAAAGGAGGGAAAATCTCTCTGTTTTTAGTAGTCTAAGGGAAATGTTACCTCTCTAGCTAGTATACTAAAGAAGGCCTTCTAGACAACTAGGTTATTAAACCTATAAGTAATAGATAGATAAATAATAAGACAGGCCTAGAATAGATATAACACTTTAATAAGTATACTACTACTTAGATAAAGAGTCTATATTGAATACTTGTTCTCGATAGGTATAAGAGTTATAAATCAGCTACATTTTAAGAGTACTATATAGCTAATAATATTATAACTCTCTATCTTCCTCCTTACTTATCTTTTCTTACGTAGCTACTTAATATAGAATACTTTAGTATTCTTAAGTATATATATAGACGTTAAATTAAGCTCTTTATTAAGGCTTATATTAACTTTATTATAAAGGTTAAGTTCTTTTTAGCCTTCTACGTAGCTTATAATTAGTTAATAATAACTTGAAATACTAAAGCTAGGTTTTATAGAGCTAGGTTAGTCTCTTTTAATCTATATGTAGTTATTTCTAAGCTTAATATCAGGTTATAGACTCTAACACCTCCTGTGGACCTCTCTATAAATACTAACCTATAGGTCTCTTAGACTTCTTATAACCTAACTAAAGCTCTCTTATAGACTATACTAGTTAAAAATTATATTATACTCTATTAAGAAAGCTCGCTAACACCGATTTTTAAGACAGTAGCTATATTAGCTAAAGGTATAGAGATATTAGCTTATAAGGTAACTTTACTATTAGCTAAAGTCTAGACCCTTCGCTAGGCAAATGAAGCCCTTAGTAAACGTCGGAGGGCTAAAAAGACTTAGATTCGTTAATAGGGTGTACTTATTATAGAGGATGCATAGGATGTATTAGCTTAAAAGAAGGCAGAGGAGTAGGCTCGACGTAATAAGCGTGTTAAAGAGAGTAGGCAAAAGAAGAGGTAGCTCTCTAGGCGACGATATAGTACTTATAGAAAGACTAGTCATAATATATAAACTTGTTAAGAGTCTACAGAACTAAATAACTCGTTAGATTCTAAGTAGTTTAGTTAATTAAATATATTATAGTTAAGTAATTATATATTAAAGAGGTTTAATAGAGGAAAGTAGCCTACTAGGTGATATAGCTCGCTTAGTAATAAACTACGTTATAGATTAAATTAAGTTTAGTCTTAGATTAATCTAGTATTAAAGTCTATATCTAAATTTATATAGAATCTTAAATTAACTCTAGCTTAATCTAGTAAATTCGAGTTAAACTTTAACTAATAAGCCTCTAAGTATATACACTAATAAATATAAAAGATATACTCTACTAGTAGAGATCTAATCTACTTAATTATATAATCTACTAAGTCTAGCTACTAGTAGTACTAAATAAAAGAGTTCTAATAATATAAAAATTTAGTAAGGTTATTATTATATAGAACATCTCTTAAATTACCTTTTAAAAAAAAATCTCTTTTTAGAATTTTTTTCTTCTTACTAATATAGTTTATTAGAACTCTATATATATTAGGACTCTACATACTCTAAAACCTATATAAAAAGCTACTTAGTAAGTAATTCTAACTTTTTAGTTTATATATACAAAAAGCTAAAATCGAAATTTTAGTTTTATTACTATATAAACAAATAAAATATAAAATTTTAGACGTTTATTAATTATCGTTAACGATTTACTTAAAATTACTCTTATATTTATAATTTATTTTTTATTTCTTTAATAACTAAGTGATTATAATTAGTACGCCTTTAAAACTCTATATTATATTTCTTTATATACTACTAAAACTAGATTTTCAATTTTAGCTTTTTTATTAATAGAATAAAACGTTAGAGCTACTTACTAAGCAGCTTTTTATATAGGTTTTAGAGTGCGCAGAGTCCTAATATACGTAGAGTTCTAATAAACTACGTTAAGTACTTTTATATATATTAAACCTTAATCTAGATAGAGTAGAGGTTAGTAGAGTTTATTAGACTATCTAGTAATAAGTCTATAAGCTATATTAATCTCTAATCTAGATTAACCTATACTAACTTTAAAGTTAAATCTACTATAGAATTAATCTACTTAACCTATAATCTATCTTAATCTCTTTATTAACCTCGAGTTAACTAAGTCTAATCTAGAGTTAAGTATATTATAGAGAGTATATAAGTATTACTAGTGTTATCTACTAGACTTATATTTCTAGTAGTAGTTCTAAGCTATAGCTATTAGTCTTATCTTACTTAGTATAATAAGAGTATTATTAGTTAGAGAGAGATCTTAGTTGTGACAGACGTGCTTCTGGACAGTCGGGAACAAACAACACTCTATTCTTAGGACAATAGATGAGGAAGAAAGTTAGGTACAGGAGGTGATGCTACATTTATCCAGAACCTGAAACACCTGCGCCACCACGTGATATCACAGGACGTAGCTGACATGTGACACAGCTGGCAGATCCGTCACATTAGTTATAAGAACTATATCTATAAGATACTCTTAATTCTATAGTACTATACTTAAAAGATATAGTTTAAGTTTAGCTTTTTATAAGCTCTATTATAGCTAGTAGATAGTAATAATAGAGATCTATATAGTCTATTATTTAGTATTACTAACTCTCTTTATAGAATTTATAAACTTTTTTTATAATTATTAATATAATATATAGTACTAGTTTATATCTTTAATACTCTAATCTATAGTAAATTAAACTATCTATTAAGAAAGTATATTTAGTCTACTTAATTATTATTAGCTATATAGAATATAATAAGAGATTAAAGAAATATAATACTAATAATAGATATAGAGATAGAGATAAAGCTACTAACTTCTAGTAACTTATTATAGCGAAAGAGACTCTAGATACTAAATTAAAAGAGAAGAATAAGCTTAAAGGTAAGAATAAGGCTACTACTACTACTACTACTACTACTACTACTACTACTACTACTAATTTACTAGTCTTCTTAAATATTACTCTAATATCTCTATATTATATTAAAAGAGTATATTATCTTATCTTTAATACCTTCTCTTCTTTACTAATAGAATATCTACTAATTACTATATATATACTATCTAACTAGACTAGAGGTAATAATAATAATAATAGTAATAATAATAATAATTAGAAGACTACTATACTACTAAAACGCTAACGTCTTAAAACTATATTAGCTCTATTTCGACTTAGGTTCTATTTCTTTTAAGTATAAGTTCATATAATTTTAGTCTATAATTAACGTAGGGTTAGGTTAGTTTAGATTAGTTCTAGTATTTTAAAACTAGTTTAGATACTAATTAGATCTTAACTTAAATTAAATTAACTTTCTATAATATCTTAACTATATCTAAACCTTTCTAGCTTTATATAAACTATTCGAAACCTTTCTCGAGAAGTAGCTAAAGTATATTTTAATTCTTATCTTATATTATATTTAAATTCTATACTTTAAGTTATATTTAGAATCTAGAGTAATCTATATATTTAATTTAGAGCTAAGCTATATTATATATAAAGGTTTTATACTTAGTTATTAACTACTATTGAGATTATTAGTTATCTACTACTTACTACTTAAGTAGTTTTTTATTCTATTATATAGTATACTTAGATATTATTCTCTACCTTAGATTATATAATCGAAAAGTACTTCTAGAACCTCTATTTACTATACTAAGCTAGTATATAGAAATTATTATCCTACTATTCTTTTACTTATTTCTTATACTAAAGATTAAAATAGAACTATAGAAAGTCTATCTATCTATTATTACGTATTTAGAGTATTAGAAGGTATATTTAAAGAAGGTTATAAGAGAGGTATTTAAGAGAGATATTTAAAAAAGGATTATATAAAATCTATATTCTAGTAGTATTCTAAGAAGAACTTCTAATAGTAGTAGTACTTATAAGTCTTATTATTTATACTAAGGTCTATTATCTAGTACTAGTATCAAGTACTACTTATACTTTATTATATCTACTTATATGTCTACTAGAAGATACTTAACTCTAGGTTAGACTTAGTTGACTAGAGGTTAATATAGAGGTTAAGATAGGTTAGAGGTTAAGTAGGTTCTATAGTAGGTTTAAGTTTAAAGTTGGAATAGAGTTAATCTAGATTAAGGATTAATATATATATAAGAGTACTTAATAAGAAAAAAAATATTCTAGAGAGAGGAATTTTTTTTAAAAGACAATTTAAGAGACTTTTTATATAGTAAACTCGCTTAATTTTTAGATTATTAGAGTCCTTATACTTTGTACTACTAGTGCCTAAATTTAGTATGTCACATGATTAAGTAGGTCGGGTCTCCACTGTCACATGGTAAGGCGCACCTTTCGTGTTTCGGTTAGCGTACGCACAGGCTACTACACTTCTACTTTTGCTACTGAGACGCCTCTCTCAATTCTATTATCAACATTAATTATATCATTAATATCAATTCTATCAATTCTATGAATTCTATCGTACACATTAACCCATCGGCATACGCATCGCATACAAATTAACCCATCGGCATACGCATCACATATACATCGGCCTATCGGCATACCCATCGGCGTACCTACAGTACCGCCGCCACCTAGTAGCATATACACACCCCTCTTAACAACCAGACCCATTTTACGGCTAGACTTTTAACTGGATAAATCAGAACCCTTGAATTAGTTATATAACTAATCAGGAGTTTTTGATTTGTTACCCCCCTTCCTTACTAACTTTACTTTTTAGACTCTGAACGAGCGAACGAGCGAACGAGCGAACAGGCGAACAGGCGAACAGAGGCATATATACAGAGATGACGTTATTTAAGAAGCAGTGGAAGCTAGAATAATCGGTAGAATGTAGAATAATTAGTAGAACCTCTTTAATCTCAAAGCTAACTAATATTAATTAACCTAGGCTAGGTTGAACTATATATTAACCTAGGTTAAGCTAAGTTAGGCAGACTATAGGTTGGTAATAATGTAATAATTATAGTAATAACTCCCTAGAACTATTAATATATACTAACGTATATTAGAGAGTTAGTATTTTTAGCCGGAAAAGCTATAACGTAGTTTATCAGGACTCTACGCATATCAGGACCCTGCGCACTTTTGCCGACTCTCTAACTCTATCATTTTAACACGCGTTTTTTACTCTTTCTAATAGAGGTACAAACTTAAGAAGCATATATTATTTTAGCTATTGAAGCTATTCGAACCTCAAAAAGACAACTAAGTTGTCGAAAAGCTATAAAAATCTATAAAGTTCATGAATCTACACTTCGCCTTAGAATAAACGGCTATATTCTACTCTCTGATCGTTGGCTAGCAAATACGAATTTGACCGAGTTAGAGGAGGAGGTTATTATTTGATATATACTTGATTTAGATATAAGAGGCTTTACACCCCGGCTAGCTAGTGTAGAAGATGTAGCGAATTATATCCTCGAATCATAGAGGGGGAGATGTGTTAGGAAGCTCCAGGCGTATCGATCTGTACAACGACAACTAGCCTTAAAGACGTGTTTTAATCGCGTTTACGACCTCTAAAGAGCCTTATACGAAGATCCCGAGCTTATTAGTATGTAGTTTCGACTTGTAGAGAAAATAAGAGTAAAATATAGTATTCTAGACTACGATTTTTAGAATTTTAACGAAACTAGCTTTATGATAGACATGATTACTCCTTCTATAGTTGTTATACGTGTAGATCGACGTGGCAGAGGTAAGGCAGTTTAGCTAGATAATCGAGAATAGGCTACTACAATTGCTTGTATTAACGGCGAAGGTGAGAGTATTCCTCTATTTTTAGTAGTAAAGGGGAAATGCTACCTCTTAAGCTAGTATACTAAGAGCAGCCTTCTATACAACTAGGTTATTAAACTAACAATTAATAGCTAGACGAATAATAAGACAGGTCTAGAATAGCTTAAGTACTTCGATAAGTATACTTCTACTTAAGTAAAGGGTCTATATCGAATATTTGTTCTTAATAGGTAGAAAAGTTATAAATCGGCCGAATTCTAAGAGTACTATAAGGTATATAATATTATTACTCTTAGACTACCTTCTTACTCTTCTTATTTAACCTAGCTACTTAATATTAGATGTTTTAGTATCTTAAAATAGATATATAGTCGATAAATTAAGACTTTTATTAAAGCTTATATTAACTATATTATAAAGGTTAAGTTCTTTCTCGCCTTTAAAGTAGCCTATATAGAATTAATAATAGCCTAAAACGCTTAAGCTAGACTCTATAGAGCTAGCTTAGTACCTTTTAATCTATAGGCTGTGATTTTAAAGCTTAATGTAAAGTTATAGACGCTAACCTCTACTAGGTCCCCCTCTATCGACGCTAACCCTTAGGTCTCTTAGACTTCTTATAACTCTACTAAAGCTCTTTTATAAACAACTATTATAAAGAACTAGATTACTAGTCACTAAGAAAGCTCGCTAATACTAACTTTCTAGACAGTTGTTATATTAGAGAAAAGTATAGAGCAATTAGCTTATAAAGTAACCCTTTTAATAGCTAAGGCATCTACACTTCGAGCAGTAAATAAAGCCCTTAGTAAACGTTATAGAGCTAGGAAGACTTATGTATATTAAGGCGGTATACTTACTATAACGTAGTTTATTAGCGAGTCGATCACTAAAAATATATATAAAAAACGTCTATACAACTCTAGTAAAAATCTACAATTCTTAATTAAAATTAATAAAATTAAAAAATTTACTTCATTACTATATAAATAAGTAATTTTCAAATTTTAGAACGCTTACTAGTTATAACTAACGATTCGCTTAAAATTACCTCTATATTCATTAAATTTTTTTATTTCTTTAATAACTTAGCGGATATAATTAGTTAGTATCTAAGATCTCTACTATTACTTATATATAATATAATAAAGTAAAGATTTTAGATTTATTAATTTTTATTAAGAATTATAGATTTTTACTAGAGTTGTATAGACGTTTTTTATATATATTTTTAGTGATCGACTCGGTGATAAACCACGTTAGAGGATATACAGGATATTCTAGCGTAGAAAGACGTAGATGAGCAGGTTCGACACGATATATATATAGAGGAGAGTAATCGAAAGGTAGAGTAATTAACTAGTAGGCGCTATAGCACTTATAGAAAAGCTAGTTATAATATATAAACTTGTTAAGTAGATATAGATATATCTAGTTTATTAGATTCTTAGTAGTTTTAGTTAAATCTATATAACGTGGTTTATCACCGAGCGGGCCACTTTCCCCTATTAAACCTCTTTAACATATAATTACTTAACTACAACACATTCAATTAACTAAACTACTCAGAATCTGACAAGTTATTTAGTTCTACAGACTCTTGACAAGTTCCCATATTATAACTAGTCTTTCCACAAGTGCTACATCGTCGCCTAGAGGGCTGCCCCTCCTTTTACCCACTCCCTTCAACGCGCTTATCGCGTCAAGCCTGCTGCTCTGCCTCCTTTTGAGCTAATACATCCTACACATCCTCTATAATAAGTACACCCCCTTAACGGATCCAAGTCTTTTTAGCCCTCCGACGTTTACTAAGGGCTTCATTTACCTAGCGAAGGGTCTAGACTTTAGCTGATAGTAAAGTTACCTTATAAGCTAATATCTCTATACCTTTAGCTAATATAGCTACTGTCTTAAAAATCGGTGTTAGCAAGCTTTCTTAATAGAGTGTAATACGATTTTTAACTAGTATAGTCTACGAGAGAGCTTCGGTTAGTTTGTGAGGAGTCTAAGAAACCTATAGGTTAGTATTTATAGAGGGGTCTACAGAAGGTGTTAGAGTCTATAACCTAATATCAAGCTTAGAAATAACTGCCTGTAGATTTAAAGAGACTAACCTAGCTCTATAAAACCTAGCTTTAGTATTTCGAGTTGTTATTAACTAATTATAAGCTACGTGGAAGGCTAAAAAGAACTTGATCTTCATAATAAAGTTAATATAAGCCTTAATAAAGAGCTTAATTTAACGTCTATATATACGCTTAAGAATACTAAAGTATCCTATATCAAGTAGCTAGGTAAGATAAGACAAGTAAGAAGGTAGATAGAGAGTTATAATATTGTTAGCTATATAGTACTCTTAAAATATAGCTAATTTATAACTCTTATACCTATCGAGGACAAGTATTTAATATAAACCCTTTATCTAAGTAATAGTGAACTTATTAAAGTGTTATATCTATTCTAAGCCTGTCTTATTATTTATCTATCTATTACTTATAGGTTTAATAACCTAGTCGTCTAGAAGGCCTTCTTTAGTATACTAGCTAGAGAGGTAACATTTCCCTTAGACTACTAAAAACAAAGAGATTTTCCCTCCTTTACTATTAATATAAACAATCGCTATAGCCTATTCCCGATTACCTAGCTAAACTACCTTGCCTCTACTACGTCGATCGGCGCGTATAATAACTATAGCTAGGCTAATAACGTCTATTATAAAGCCTATCTTATTAAAGTTATAGAAATCGTGGTTCTAGATCTTATATTTTACTCTTATATTCTCTATAAGCTGAAACTATATGCTAATTTACTTAGCATCTTCGCACAAGGCTCTTTAAAAGTCATAAACGCGATTAAAACACTTCTTTAATCATAGTTAACGTTATATAAATTAATATGCCTAGAGCTTTCTAACACGTCTCTCTCCTCGTAATTCAAGTATATAATTCGCTATATCTTTAATACTAGTAAGCTAGGGCATAAATCCTCGTATATATAAGTCTAGTATATATCGAATAATCACTTCCTCTTCTATCTCGGTTAGCTTATAACAATTAGTAGTAGTTTTGTTATAAGAGGTTCAGCTAGCTATTCGATAAGTAAGAGTCGTTCTAGATATATTATAGAGGTTAGTAGCTTTTTAAATAACGTGGTTTACTACCGAGTCGGCCACATCACCGAGTCGGCCACTTAAAATATATACAAAAAACGTCTGTGCAACCCTAGTAAAAATCTATAGTTCTTGATAAAAATTAATAAAATTAAAAACTTTACTTTATTACTATACGTGTAAGCAATATTAGAAATCTTAGATACTTACTAATTATAATAGCTAAGTTATTAAAGAAATTAAAAAAACCCTATAAATACAGGGGTAATTTTAAGCGAATAGTTACTCATAACTAGTAAGCGTCTACAAATCTTAATATTACTTATTTATATAGTAACTAAGGAGATTTTTTAATTTTGTTAGTTTTTATTAAGAATTACAGATTCTTACTAGGGTTGCATAGACGTTTTTTGTATGTATTTTAAGTGGCCGACTCGGTGATGTGGCCGACTCGGTGGTAAACCACGTTACTCATTTTTTAGGGTAATCGAACTACTTCTATAGCTAGGATAATCTCGGCTTCGCTAGTATAAATCTATATGATTTATTATAGAGAAATCACGTGTCTTAGGCAGTAGGTAACAGAAGCAGGGAAAAGTGGCCCGCTCGGTGATATAGCTCGCTCGGTGATAAACTACGTTATTATAGTTATTTAATTATATTTTAAAGTAGTAGAGGAGTAGGAAAGTATATAGAGTTCTAATATACGTATAGTCCTAATAAACTATGTTATTACCTTTATAAATAATAGTACTATCAGTATCTTATAAACTTAAAGTAAACTTATATATATATATATATATATTTCTATTATACTATACGTCTATAGTATATATATATATATCTAAACTAATATCTTACAATCACGTGACTTTTCATAATACTACCTAAGTTATTAGATATAGATAAAGTAATTAAATTCCTATATTAGAACTTATAGTAAATACTATAAATTGAACTACAGAGGTGTCTATATATAAGAAGATTCGATTGTCCTCTCTATAGTTAAGTCTCTACTATCTTATATACCTAGTCTATACATCCTAGAGAGTTCTACTAAGAGTACTCTCGAAGGTTCCGTCAAGTTAATACAATGCGATTATTACGTTACGTTACTAAGCGAGGTCACGTGCTTACGTCGCTGGAGTACTCCAAGACTCACTCTACGGGTACAACTCTTGACATCCTAAATTGAAGAGAATTTTAAAGTAAAATAGTAATCTTACTATAGAACTTTAATATAGACTAAGAGTTAGTTTTTAAAACTAAGTAAATAGTTCTTACTTAGATATTTATTATAGTACTCTCGCTTAAGTACTATAAGTACTATATAGAGAGCTTAGTTCTATATATATAAATAGTAATATACTCTTCTTATATAACGCTTATAAATAAGTATTAATATAATAGTAAAAGTATAATAAAAAGTTACTTTAAAAAATAAAAAACCGTGTTTTAAACAATTATAAAGAATTAATTCTAAATACTATTTATAGCGATAATAATTATATTATCTTTCGACCTCCTTCCTTTCTCCTTTTCTTAGGTGACTATTCTACAGTTTACCTTATTATCTAGTGCAAGCGAGACCGGGTTCATTCCGCTCTTTGAAAGTCAGGTGTGAGTGCTACCATTCCAAGGCCTTCAAATCAAGTAGAATCTCGGTATCAGGAGTGAAATATATTAAAGTACTAAATGACATTCTGCTGTACTTCTCATCCCGTCACCAATCTGCTACTCTGTCACTCTTTCATAGTTGGTGTAAGAGTACATATTTTCATCGTTCGCCTTGAGGTCGTTGCGTATTGGGTGCTCGGTCGTAAATTTAGAAGTGTGTCCGTTGCATGTCCCCTCTCGATTCAAGAAAAAGCCGTGAGAGAAAGTAAAGAGAAAGAGTACCCACAATCCAACAAACCCACCGCGCATCCAACCCCCAAAACCACCCCGCAATATCTACAGTTCTCATCCCGTCACTATCCCCCGACACAAAAAGTGCAAATCATACCTATGATCAACAAGCCCCCTCCAATTCGTAAGCCCTTCAGCCCCTACCGCCTTCCCCCTTCAACTCCCGAATCTTCTCACGAATTCCAACAAGCCAAAGATTCAGCGCAAGATGCTGTTCCTTCATCTCAGAAACAATACCCATAGCCGTCACAAACGTCTCCAACCTTTCCGCGATAACTTGTCGATCCCCAATATTCGGACTCTTCCTTTCTTGATCACTTCCTCCTGATAACTCATCTGCGTATCCCAGCACTTCACCATGGCCAGCTCCTCCTCGTGTCCTAGCGGTCCCACCCCGCACAGCCGACTTATAAGTCTTCTTCGCATCAAGTTCCACATCCCCAAGTACTAAAACAACTATACTCAACAACCCCTCCAAGTCCGCGCCAGCAATTGAGTCCAGTTCTACGCCCAAGACCTCAGCGAGCGATTCAAGATGCGATTTCATACTTGTTTTATGGGAGCTCATGTGGGTGGTGAATTCTTGCTCGATGGTGTCGATGTATTCGTCGTATTTTGCTATTTGTGGTGTACGCTCTCGAGTTTGTTTTATTGGGACGGCGGGATCTGCGTCGATGGGTATTTGACTATTAGAGTGTGCGAGGATACAAGGAAGAAGGGAGGTGGCGAGGAGGAGGAGGGCGGGTTGGATGTACATTTCGGCGACGAGGGTGTGCTATGTACAGAACTTTTAGAGATGGTAATCCGACGATCAGAGGCGGAAGGAGATCAAATGGGTTTACGGTCGTGTAAGTGGCGTGAGTTAAAAATGATCAGCTCTGGTATGGTCATGAAGATCACACTCAAGATCGATGTCGAAGTTTCTCCTGCGATGTTGAGTGTGCTAATTATTGTTAGGTCAACACAAGCCGGTAAATGGGAGGTGAATGCGAGCCTGCTCTTAACTTGCGACTTGACAAATTGTTCAGCATACTTTGATGAGGCTGGTGCTTAAGATTCTTCCAATAAAATGCAAAACGGCGCCAATGCCTTCGATATCTCATTTTCGTCTTCTCTCAATTCACCTCCTAGCTGTCATGATTCTCATTGTTTTTAAATATGAAAAACATAACGCGAGTGAAGAGTGAGCTCTAGTGGAAACACTCCACTTATAACTCGTGGCAGAATAACTCACGAAAGATTAATGCCATGAATCCTATGCCACCTCATCCCACTCACTCACTCCATGAGATCCCACAGCAATGCTAGATAAAATCGAAGAAATGAAATTATGCTAAAACTATACTAAAAAAGTTGTATATCCCCCAAACGGAAAACACGAATACGCCATTAAATAAAAATTCTGCCCCTCACTAGTACCCAAAAGGAATAAAACCGGGGGTATCTCGAAAACGAAGAAAACGGCCGTATAAAAACAAAACTTTCCCCTACTTCTTCAAAACAACAACCCAACATCCACCGCCCTCCACCGTCCCCGTTCAGTATGTCTCCATCTTTCCTTCTCCTTCTTCCCCGCCGCCACCCCCCTTCGTCCTAGATCCAAATTCCAAGCACCCGTACACCCATCCCCGACCTTCTCCTCATCCCCAAGAAGTGCCTCAACCCCCATAATCGCCTCATCACTGCTCTCCAAATCTGGTTTCAGCGTGTAGTGTATCGCACTAGTAGTCTGCCCCAAGAATCCGCCGAGAGCATGTCGCTCAACAAACTCCCCGTTCTCATCCCAGGTAATAACATGAAATTGGGGTTTCAACTTTGCGGCTTCGATTCTTAGTTGTGCCATCCTCCGGGAGAGAGCGAGGGAGATGGGGACGTATTTGTGGGATGTGGAAGTTGTAGACGACGAGGAGCGGGAGGAGAGGGAGAGGGAGAATGTTGATGTTGTGGGGGATTTTATGGTGGAACTTGTGCTGAGGGAGGAACTGTGGTGGGAGCCGAAGGCTGGACGCGTTGGCGAGGAGAGGATGGGCATACTTTGGGAACTTGGGAGTCCGCCTTGGCCTCCTCCTAGATTGCGGTATTTATCGCCGGGGAGTTCGATTTTGTCGATTGGTTTGCATAGTTTTTGGAGGGTGCCTTCGAAGTCTGTTGGTGCGCGGATCGTTCTCAAAGATGGAAAGCCTGCGTGGGAAATCGACCTGGAGAGAATTTCGGTGGTTGCTGAGTCTTCTGGGGAGGTGAACTCCCAGTGTATGTATTCTACTGTTCCGGATGCGAGGTAGGGATACAGGAATATATCGACTGGTGGGGGAGCAGTGGCTTGGGAGATTGTGAAGCGTGTGAGATTTTGGATGTGTGAGAATATACGGGCTAAGACTGGGAGGGAGTTTAGGGATAGTGAGATCAGGGATAGGGATTTCAGTTTTTCTGTCCGAGAATGGGAGGAGAAATATGAGATTCCGTCATCTGTTACCCCTGGGAGGTTTTCCAGGCGTAGGGATTTTAATGATGGTAATAATTTCAAGGTTTCGTCGTCAAATGATGTTGCTGGAAATGAAGAGACGTGCAGATTCTCCAAGGATGGCAAAGAATTGAAGACATTGGTGAACAATGGCGAGTTTATCATGCCATCTGGATTGCAATGCATGACCAAAGTTTGAAGGTTTGACCAACTGCTGTGGAAATTGAGAAATTCGATGCACTGCTCCGCTGGTAGCGGACTGGGTGCGAATTCCGGTTTGCTAAATTCCTCCTCTGATATCCGTACTCGTAGTTGAGGTTGAGAAGAATTTCCCGAAATAATCCAAACACGTTCCACCAACTTCTGCCTCGTCGATAAAGCGTGTACCAATTTCGAGAATTCGTGCTCGTAAGTTGTGTTAAATCCGGGAAGTCGTTCCAGATTTGGGCATGCCATTATCACCGAAGCAACAAGATCCCTATAATCCTCCTCCTTTCCGCCTTTGGCTGCTTCCGGCATAACTGGAACCTTGAGAGATTTGACATATTCGGCGAGATCTGGTCGTGCCTGTAAAGTCCTCGAAAGTAATCTGAGCCGTGTCCCATACTTTATCTTGAACTTCTTTTTGATGTGTAACGTCGAGTCGTTGCCGACGAGTTGAATATCCTCATATAAAAGACTCCTCGCTGCACTCCACCATTTTTTACAACTCGACCCAACCGAAACGAGATCTCGCATGTAACATGTCGAACAGCTGAGACTTGCTGGTCCCAAATGTGAAGCTTTCAATTCCGTCAAGATATTTAGCAATATCTCCTCCGGCAACCTTTGAAACCCTTCCCCCGCGATTCGTGGTTGATATTTCTTTCCAAATGTGAGTGTTGTTGGACTCGAGGGTGCCGAACTCAATTTCGGTGGGGTCATCATGTGTCGCTTTCCCTCGAGGGGCGCATGTCGTGGGAATGATTCCTTGAAATATCCTCGAAATGGACCAGGTTGGGCCATTGAAGAATGCAAATCATTGGTCGAGTGGGAAGTGGACGAAGCTGGACTGATATAATTCAATTCGTAGTCGACGGAAGAAGAGCTTCTACTCAGAGGACTTTTGTGTCTGGACTCGGAACTGGACCTGGTACTAATACTGGAAAAGGATGCAGGCCGGGGTTGCATCAAAGGATCCATGCTCGGAGAAAGTCCCCAGGGAAGGAAGGGAGGAGTGGAAGAGAACCCCCCCGGTTGGAGCGTTTGGGAACTGCTGGGAGAATATATGGGATAAGAGGCCACAGATTTGTGTTTGGGTGTAAATTGAGTAACCTTACGTACCTCGATCCATTTGATAACCCACAGCAATCGGTCATACCCATATTTGCCATCAAACCCATATTAGCGCTGCTGGGTCGACGAGGGCGGCCGGCCACCGCGTCGAGAGGCGAGAGATATCTTCGGTCTTGGTGTCGGTGGAGGGGACTCGATGACCAATTCATGGTGATTGTGATTGTAAATGTGCCTTTGATCTCCTCTCCAATCTAGTCCAATCCTCATCGGCTTCCTGTTCCTCTTCCTAAAAAAACTGCTGCTCTTCCTAACAAAACTCCTGCTCTTCCTGGCGTCCAAGTTAAATGCTCCTCCTCCCAACTGCACAGCCCCTGCCCAGTCGATAAGAACAATGAAGCGACAAAGTAACCCTTTCTCAATCGCAACTCGCAACGAAGAGCATGAACATATATGTTTGTATATATATATTATCTTTCGTCATAAAGAAAACACTGGGGAAGTGTAACTTCGATTTGATCGTCTAACATCCTTTGATCCGGTGGTTGGAATGACATGGATACTTAACTGTAGGTGTAAAAAAAAGGCAGACTCTACCCCTTCTTATATGAAATCTCTTAGGCACAGCACAGCTGGAGCTCCATCCACCACCGAAGAGGGGCATTAATATTCGTCAGAGCTACGAGGGGCGCTCAAGACTCAAGACGCAACATTGTTTCCCCCCAGGTAAATGCTTGCATCATTCGTCCAAATATTCATCATGGCTGGCTGCTCTGCATTCATTGACAATCTCAGCATCTCTCAGCCTTCCTCCACCAAAATCGACCGCATCCTCCTCCTGCAGTCCCACACGAAGGATTCACAACTGCTCGCTCGAATTGGGCTCCCAAAGGTCATTCCCACCGCCACAGCTGGAACAGTACTCTACCTTGGTCGCAAATCTACAAATCTAATCTTCTGTACAGCAGCAATGCCTCAACGCCTTACGGCAAGTCTCAACCCCGCCGCAACACCATCCCCAACACCGTCCACTAGAACACGTCAACTTCATCCTCTTTCCCCACCGACTACTGGCACACTCACCTGTAACCGCTCAGCGACTCAGTCTGTCATGACCAGCTTCGCATTATTTGTATCCAATAATATCATTTACAAAATAATGCGAAAACTGGCCCCCATGACGCCATGAACCCCCTCCCGATTTATGCATTTCCTGCGTCCAAGCCCGAATCACTTCACCCCCTTACTTTACTGGACCAAAATATCCGAAAGAGTCTATTTCTACATTCAGGGCTGAGTGGTGGAGAAATAATAGGCTACAGCTCGCAGCCTGAAGGTTGTACGAAATTCCGCCTTGGGACACCATTCCATCCATCCTCACTTTTTGTCATTCATTAACACATCGTCACCTTTTCCAACCCATCCCGACTCGATTGATGATACTGACGATTCTCAAGAATCCGAAGTATGTGGAGATCCTTGTACGTTATCCAAAACCCCGGGAATATGGACGTCCGGTGAAGCTGATCTCACCGTTCTTTGAAAATTCTCATCTGAGCCTCACTCAGCAGCATGTTCCCTGTGGCTTCGCGCAAGGAACGACGCCAAAGTCTAAAGTCTCACCTTCTTTGGCTCGAGACGGGACACGTGAGAATCACGAGATCATCGATGGCCTTGCCGGTGCAACTTTGACTTGCATATTGAAATTGCTGCATTAGGATTCGGGAAAGTCCTGTCGATGAAGGATTTGATAAAAGACAAAGGGCGATTTCTTACCTTTTACTTAGCGGCTTATCATGGGTTTTGGGTCTGTTTCTTGGCCCGCCCATTTTCCCAAGGAACTTGGCTAGGTATTCAGTGTCACAAGTCCGCACTTGGACAAAATTTTCAATCCTTTTATTCTCCTATGCAAGTCGTAGGCGCTCTTAGATTTTCCGGAAGTCTAGGAAGTCGGTCGGTCTGAGGTTTAGGAAGCCACTTATTTACTTTTTGCTACTTATTCAAGGATTTGGGGTTAGTCACTGTCGGAGAACCAATACAAGGCTTGAGGGCTTGAGACAGGCGGCTTGTCTAGAACGATGAGCCGCATTTCCAAACCACATTACCGCTCTGCGTTCTAGATTGTTGATTGGCGGTCCAATCTTCGTGTTTCAACTTCGCTGATGATGGCTGAAGGACGTTGGATAGTCCGAACTCGGAAGGAAATATTCGCATCTAAGTCTCGAGATGGACTTGTGTCGACATACGACCTACCTACTTTCAAATATGTTAAATTGCGAACCGTGGATGTCCTACTGACTTCATTATTCAAATCTTCATGCATGACGTATTCGAACTCACGTCTACCAAAGACACTACATTTGAACCCAAGTCTGGGTCCTACTTGATAGCAACATCAAGGAAACTGTCCAAGTCACTTTAATAGGGGGAGGGGAGGTTGTCTGTAATCCGAGTAGACGTATTTCGGAGTAAGCGTAGTTTCAATATGTCTCGTAGGAGTAAATTTACACTCCTGGAACAAAATTTAGGGTGCCGAGTTTCAATAATCTTCGACAACAAAACATTTACACTAAGTTCCTATGTTGTCAGTGACTTGTCACTCTTATAAAGCTCCTCCGAAGTTTGATATCAAACTTCAACCTGCCTTTGGTTTAGGGCTGAAAGCTCCATCGTTTCTCGAGAAAATAAGACGCCATCGGAGTCTTATGTACGGTCTAAGTCAAAATTAACTGCCCTCTGACCTTTAGTCTTATAAGGATCTTATAAGGCTTCTTCGCTCTCCTTGCTTCTGCAGGGAAACGGCAGCACTGAATAGTAGGCGAAGATCTAGCGAAGATCTTTTCTCGTAGTAGTTAATTTGCTTTTACACGCTTCACACTGATTGAAAGTCCAAAAGTATAGAAATTTAATATTTTCACTTACCTTTTACTTATTGCCTTCTAGCTACTTTTAGCTTTCTGAGGGAGACCGGACCTGGAGGAAGTTGATTGAGATCAGGAAGTTTGTTGATCCGATGGGGGTCTTTTGGAATTGGCAGTCTGTGGGGGGGGTTTAGTTGGGGCTATTTTGATACACTAGAGGCTACTGAGAACTGTGACTGCCCAATAGGAAAATCAAGTAGATTGTCCTAAAAGTCTAGGGTAATCGTATTTGTGTCGGTTTTCTACTCCCGACAGAATCATTGGGAAATTGTGAAGTTCCTACAGTTCCTGGTAGATACGGCATCCCAAATGTACCGAGGGCCAAAAACGACTAATTCGCAAATCGTAAATCGAAAATCAAATTAATTTTAATCTCTAACCCCTTCTATTCTCATATTAATTCACTTCCCTCTTGTTTCATAATCTAAGTCTCTTCCTTAAACAAGCGACTTAGAAGTAGCTTATTATTATAACAGTTACTTTACAGTTACTATATTCTTACTATCTTACATCACTTACATCATTATAGTCGTATTAATATAAAGAAGAGGAAGCAGGAAAAAAGAGGGTCAGTAAACAATTAAAATCAAGCTATTTCGGCCTGTTCAGCCCTGTTTAGCATATTTAGAGGAGGTGGCGAGAAAGCAAACATATTCGCTTACCCCCTCAAATGTTTCCTCCTCTTGTTTTTCGAGCTTTTAGAGAGCATAGAAATGATGTAATATGTGGCCTATGGACTTAGATAATTTTTGTCGCTGGCTTAACTTGACTTCTGTGATTTACGAGTTGTGATTTACGATGCAGTCGTTTTTGGCCTTTGGTACATTTGGGATGCCGTACCTGGAAACATCACTGAAAGTTGTACTTCATGCTTCAAACATTGCCAACACCCACATCACGTAACAAATAACACAAAGGGAGCCCACTATTAGGGATTAGAGAGACTTTTATAATAATAATCTAGTAGCATCTTTGCTACATCTTTGTGAATGGTTATTTTCATGGTAAGCACATATGACAATCTTAACGCAATATGTATTCGTTCAACAGGTCTTTCCGTTACGATGGAACCAATAGTTGAGACACCCTGACCCACAGCATCATCGCGATTGGTCCAGTGACATACGATAATCTCGTTCAAATCCCGCGTTGGAAAATATTTTACATGCAACTCTAAACCTTGACAACGTGAGTACTAACTATCCTGTCTGCGAAAAGACCCCAAAAAACTCCTGTCAACCATGCCATAAAACACCCGCTACAGTTTCACCCCTTCATCATAAAATACATCAAACACCACCGCCTGAGAACAAAGAAAGGAAAAATGAAAGCTCTAAGGCTTATGGTAACCAAGGGTAGGAAGAGCAAAATGTACAATCATGCCAAGGCTCCATGAGGCAAAAAGGCAGACTGAAGACTTAACCAAGGTAGCGACCAAGGCGATGGATATCGATCAACTGGAAGAGAAGAGTTCGTGCGGAGTTTTCTTCAGGAGTGCAACCAGATTGATGTGCATGCTTAAGAGCATGACGCTCGCGCTTCTCAGCCTCGTATCCAGTAGGAATACGAGCAGCCTGTGTATGGCCCATAAGCGGATGAGCATGAGAGTGACCACCAAGACCAAGAGGTTGATAACTGTTGCGAGCCCGAGTCTTCTGAACATCCATCCAGACCTGACATCCAAGCTGAGCGCCATTGAACTCTTGCTCGCAGGTACGGTACATGTGAACAAGGCTGCAGCCAGGTCGAGAGCAAAGACCGGTAGCACTTGCTGGGAGTGACTCGTCGTTGAATTCGTCACAGAGTTTTCTGAGCTTGCAGCCGGGGACGGTACAGAGACTGTTGCAAGAGATGGATATGGGACAGATGTCACGGACGTGCTCAGGAAGGTTGTCAATCAGGAAGTGGATGGTGGCATCGTCGATTTTGGAGGCTTCGTGAACTGATTGACCCGTGAGAACCGCGCCGCTATATGGTTGACCGGGGTGTGGCATGGGTGGTGGCATTGTGTAGCAAAGGATTGGGCGCTGTGTTGGCATCATGTCTTGGTCTGATGCCAGGTTAATTGGTCTGAGGGATTGCAAGGTTCGAAGGGGGACTTCTCCATGGATGGGAGGTACGGTGTTTGAAGCGTATGCAAATGGGATTGGTCGCGAAGAAGAAGCAATTGTTAAGGGAGGAAACTTGGGCGGAGAGCTGTTGGGTACGAAGGCTTGCTGGTTGATATAGTTAGTTTTGAAGTGCTAAATCAAAGGTGAGATTGGGATAACTTACCGCGTCGGGGTTGAAGCTCGCAGAGAAAGCAGAGCCTGGTCGTGTAATAGCAAGCGATGAGACAGATTCAGTAAGCCATTCAGATTTTTCTTGTACAGAAGGTGTGCCTGCAACAGAACTCGCGGTAGATCCGTGATTCTTGCTCTTCTTGCCCTTCTTCTTGGTACCAGTCGCGGCCTGAGCATAGGTAGGCATCGGTGGTGGAATCATTGGCTCTTGATGCGCTGGCGCCATCTCTCGTTCCTTTCCTTTGCCCTTGCAACTTGATGGATTTGTATTGCTCGTCGAGACTGGGATGCCCGATACTGCGGCGTTGAAGTCATCCGTGTAACTGTTCGTGCCTACTGGGAAGATTGGAAGCGGTTCATTCTCTGATTGGATTCCTTGTGGGTCGATCGATCTGAGCTGGTCATTGTCCTGCAGGTAGACGCCGAATACTGAATAGACCTTTTCCAATCCCAGGGCCTTGATATGATGCTCGTAGTAGTTGATGATCTTGAATAGCATCTTGTTCTTCTGCTGCATATTCCAGTCGAGTCGCTGAAAGCATTGCTTCTGGTTTGCCATATCCGTTCTGGTACCCTCGTACTTGTCGGTGGCATCTTTGGCTTCGTATTCGGCCTGATCTCAGGGATATTGGAGTCAGTCTACTTTATTACGAAAGGTACAAGAGGTTCTCGGGGACAAAGAAAGAAGGGCAAGATAGTGAACAGAATGCCTGGAAGATGTTTACTTGCCTCACGAAGTTGCATCCTGCTTTCCTGGAGCTCACCTCTCAACTCGCTCAACTCAATACGAACTCGGGCAAGCTGACCTCGCAAGCTCTCGACCTCCAGCTCGCGGGAGCGGAGATCGTCACAAGTCGAAGCCATCCCAGCCAACGCAGTGACAGCATCGTCGCGTCCCCAAACAATGTTTGTGAGAGCAGTGAAGACACCTTGCGGACTAGCTGCCACCGCATAGGTGAGACTCTCGGCGTCGACGACTGCGGGCAGGGTCTCATCGAGAGGCTGTACACCTCCGCCAGTCTCGGTTCCTGGTCCTCCAGGAAGGGGAGATGGGCTGCCTCCGGCAACACCATATCCCAAGGCATAACCTGTACCCCCATCGAGAGGTGCAGGGAGTGGAGGTAATGGAGAATTGGTCTCCACATCCGGCTCGCTTCTTTGACCTGGACTGGGATTCAGTTGCAAGTTTCTATGAAGATGATTGGGGACGACAAACCTTCCAGGATTGGGGCGAGAGTGATGCATACTTCGCGGACTTCCTTCGTTGCGAGGAGTCCGGTATCCATCGCAATGATCGTCAAGCAAGAGGGTTCTACTGATGGTTAAGAGCTAAAACTATGGGTGTTGTGGATGAGTGAGTGTGGATGGTGGCATGAAGGAAGAAAGAAAGCTCAGAGACAACATACTGGTGGTTCACGACGCGACAGATGGACCTGGCGCAGAGGCAAATATCTTGCGCTGTCGCGCGACTTGATAGCTCTATTCAACATGATGATGGTAGTGTGCTTGTCCTCCAATCGGCGAAACTTCGCAATGATGGGTGCCGTTATGTCTCCGTGATGTGATGTTGAAATGCTGTATTTCAGTCTAGGTAGCGCTGATTTGGGCTGGCCTATACTCTTTTGGGAATAGCTTTGTGGTTAAGCGAGATTTGGGGGGAGGAGGGTGAGGGGGGGATGTGAATGTGTAAAAGTGATGCCAAGCATGAGTTTAGGAAAAGAAAGTAGTATCATGCATTTAGCTCAGGCTATATATGAAGAGATAAGAAACAATAGAATGAGATCTTGGAAAACATGGAGTTTTGCCTTCATGAAAGCAAGTAATTTCAACTACATTGCTCTCACAGTACCAATTCATTAAGGCTTTCTGAAAAGTCATTTTCTTTTGACCTTTGTTTCTTCACTGCCATAAAGCATGAAAGCATCCATGACAGAACAAATTGTCCTGTGTAGTGAAAAGAAATTGTGACAGATAGCAAGCAATTTTAACAATATAATTGTAGCACTTTTAGGCAACAAGATCGACGATGAAGCGAGAGGGCCAGCATAGACAACTGCAGCGGTGAGGACGATCAAGGAGAGAGATTTGCTAATCGTACCAGGCTGTACAGCAGTGACCCCTTAAACAAGCAAATAACAAACACAAACATTACACCTCACTTGAGTACTTCACAAATTCAGATATCAATTTCAACAATCACAATTTTTGAAGACCTTCCTCAAGGCTAAAAGGGAAAATAAAAGTTCAATTTCAGATATCAGATGTCGTCAGATCATCGAGGCCATCACGAGGGATAGATACAAAACGCCACCCCGAAAAAGACAATCTAGAAACACCATCCGTCCATCTAGTCTAGTCTATGATGATGATGAAAAAAAAAGTCTAGCATATACAAAGAAGAATCGTTAAGTATCAACGCCTCCTTCCATCTACTCAATAGCAGAAGCAGAGTGCTCCCCGGTAACAGGGTTCATAGCATCACTCCACTTGAACTTGAAGTCTGGCGAGATCTCCTTCTTCAAAGCCGCCTGCACAGCCTCAAGAACATTATTGAACACACCAAAGTTGGCTGGGTTCTCCTCATCATTACCCTCACCCTGGTACACACCAGTGCGCACAAGACAAGTGTTCCATCCGTACATGTTACCACCAGTGATGTCCGAAGCCGGGTTATCACCAATCATGTAGATGTTCTTGGGTAGCTTCTCCTCACCGTGAATGGTCTCCATCCACGAAGTCATGATCTCGTCGGCGTACTTATAAGTAGCAAGTTCGGGCTTTCCATAGACGACACGTTCGAGCTCGGCGCCGGTGAGAGCTTTGTAGATGGCTTCGAGGGCGATACGGAAGGTTCCTTGGGACATTCTTGGGATTGGGTGCTCAGTTGGACAGAGGAGATCTCCTTGGGAGAAGTAGATGGGGAGTTGGTTCTTGGTTGGGTCCTTAGCTTTAGTGCCTAGGACACCATCCTCGGAGAGGAGAAGGTCGATGATGATTTGCAAGTCAGTAGCGTAGTCGCGGGAGTCGGAGAAAACGAGGATGGCATTGATGTGAACCTTGGAGAAGTCTCGTGGGGACGAAGTGGAACGTTGCTCAGCGGTGAAGTGCTCTCTAAGTGGAGAAATGGTCTCGCAAGCTGCGTAAATGTCGTTGGGAACAACAATGTCCTTGAAGCCGTATTGCTTGGCGACCTCGCGACATTGGTAATTCTCTCCTCCAACAACGAGGACAGTCTCGTAGTACTCGGACAGAGCTGACATGGGCGTGTGTGATTGAATGAATTGCTCGGTGGAAACTGGATTCTTGAGGATTTTGGTGAGTTGTGCACATCTGGCAACCTCAGGTTTTCCAGAGCCATTGGTGAGAAAAATGTGAGGAATTGTGATACCGAGCTCGTTGTCACCGTTCAAAATTTCAAGAACCCGTTGACCCTCTGGAATCAAGCGATCACCATGGACCAAGACACCATCGATATCAAAAGCAAAAGCCATATCTTTAGCAGCCGCAGTCTTCTTGGATGACATGTCCTGAACTTGAGACGAGAGGATGTCCCGAGTTGGTTGAATAGGAGGCATGCCTGGTCTAGCCTGCTTGAAATCGGGACCTGTAACCGAAGAAAGGCGTGATTGACGCTTTGAGCGAGGAATGGGCAATGAAGCTCCATAACTGTTACGTGAGTTGAGGCGTGGTCTTCCTGAACTAGCTGGAAGGTCCCCTAAGCTCATGTGGTGCATCAGTTTGTCGGCATCAGCAGTTTGAGTTCCGCTTGCTGGGACTTCGACAGTCCCGAATTGATGATCGCCAGGAATGGGAATGGTGTGGTTGTATCTTGTTTTGGAGGAGGGGCTGATGACAGCCTCCGCTCCCTTATCTTCAAAGGCAGGCATCTTGAGGTATGGGTTGGGAGTGGTGGTTTGAGTTATTGCTGAGTAAAATACGTTGAGAGTCGAGGAATTTGTGTAGATGTCAAGATGTCAAAATGTCAAGATGAAGATGTGATTTGAGGGATAGCAAGAAAGATAAGAAATGCCCTTTTGGTGGGCACCTTTGACTGTATATATTTAGCAGGCAAATAATTCATAATCCATGAAACCGAGCTAGAGAATACTTAGGGATTAAGATTTTATTTGGGAGCGTCACCGAATAGCACATCACCGGGACATGTGAATTCATTACTCGTCCTCGCTCGACCCTGCCCTTACCCATCTCATGTAAGGCTCCACCAGAGCCTTCTCTTCTGGTTATCTTCTGGGAGGAAAGTTGGTGTTGAAACGCAAGGCTCCAGTGTATAAGATGACGGTGTAGAAAAGCTCTATCAAAAGCGGAGCCGCGAGCATGCAGAGCCTGAGCCTTGCAGAAATACAGCCGAGAAATGGTGTCAGACTGCCTGGATAGGCTGGAATATGGAGGTGCGCCAAAGTCCGGTATGGACATGGATGCGAGCATCTTGACGCAAAACGTCAGAAACGGATGTTGCTATTCACATCTTTTGGGTTTGAAGGGCTCAGGAGGGGTTGGAGGGGCGCCGAAGAAGCCAAGGGGTATCCAGACTGACGTCGAGTTTCCACTGTTCTCTGCTGGCATACGGGTAGTCCGCAGTATGGCCGCTGCCGACGACGAGGAACGGCTGCTCTGCTCAAGCTGGAGCGAGTGAGGGAAAAGGATTTACCGAGTAGACGTGGGCTCCACTTCGCCCGGCAGCATTGGGTTCAATCGTTGCCCGTTGGAGCGGTCGTCTGTCTGAGATTGATGGTTTTTATTTTCACTCGATTGATGTATTCGCGAGTAGGGCTAGGGCTAGGGCTGACGGCAGTTGGGAGAACTCAGTGCAAAAAGTGACTCGTGTAAAGCTTGTCGAGTGGCAAGAGATTGAATTTTTCACCTGCGCTGGTCATGGTTGAGATAGATGAGCTGCCAGGAGTCTCCTTTTCCCCCTCCGCCACGCCTTATCTGCTAGCGCGTCCAGTACTCAGGGGATGACTAAGGTCGGCGCCGAATCCTCCCGAACTGAGACCCGAGGGTTTCTTATTGGCCGCCTTGGACTTCACCATTCTCTCACACGATTGGAGGGTCCTCCTGCGAGAAGAGAAAGGGGTCCTGGGTCCACCTGCATACTGCCCTCATCCATCCATATCCATTCTCAACTCTGCCCCTCTTGCGAATAATGTTGCGGAAAGCTGCTTTATTCGCAGAAAATAGGTGCCCGATGAAATCACCCCTCAGCTCCAAGACGTCATCATCTGCGACTTGGAACGAATTCGTTCACTTTCGTTGATGTTCGGCCGAGCACGAGTAGCAGACTCTGCAATGGCGCTATTGATATACCTCCTTCTCAAACTAAATCTACTGACCGTGTAGATACTCAACCACCAGTTAACCATAGAACATCCTCCTCACATTAACTTCCCCCACTCTCCAACACACGAAAACAGACATATCTACGATACGAGCTACCTCCAGGTCTCCTCCATACACCACCGACCGTCCTTCCCAATCCTGCCCAATACATCAATCACACCCATCCCATCCCAACCTATCACTTTCACCACATCCACAATGGCAGCACCAGCAGTCACAGGCCCCTTCCTCAAGCTAAACAATGGCGTTTCCATGCCGTCTCTAGGATTCGGAACTTTTGCCAGTCAAGGTAGTTCAGGGGAGACACACAGAGCAGTCATTGCTGCCCTCAATGCCGGATATCGTCACCTCGATTGTGCCTGGTTCTACCAAAACGAGGACGAGGTTGGATCTGGAATGAGGGAGTTCCTCGCCAGCAACCCAAGTGTCAAAAGAGAAGATATCTTCATCACCACCAAAGTCTGGAATCACCTGCACGAGCCAGAAGATGTGGAATGGAGTATCAGAGATTCTCTGCGAATGCTCCAAACACCATACGTCGATGCATTCTTAGTCCACTGGCCTATTGCGGCTGAGAAGAACGAGGATAGGTCGGTGAAAATTGGGGCGGATGGAAAGGTATGCTTGTCTCCACTGCATAGTTGGGAAGTTTCCCTCTAACCGACATAACCAGTACATAATCAAGAAGTCCTTAACCGAAAACCCCGAGCCAACATGGCGAGCGATGGAGTCCCTCTACAGCCAAGGCTTGGCGAAATCCATTGGTGTATCCAACTGGACCGAGAAAGGAATTGAACAACTCCTGCAAATCGCCAAGGTCAAGCCAACCGTCAACCAAATCGAGATCCACCCTTTTCTTCCACAATACGATTTAATCAAGTACTGCCTGTCGAAGGATATCATTCCTGTTGCCTACTCACCGTTGGGATCACAAGATCAAGTCCCAGGGACTGGTGAAAAGGTCTCGACGAACAAGGAGTTGAATGCTATCGCAGAGAAGAACGATGTCTCCCTGGCACAAGTTCTTATTGCGTGGGGTCTGAAGAGAGGATATGCTGTTCTGCCCAAGAGTTCGAACCCAGTCCGAATCCAGAGCAACGCTGGATTGGTCACTTTGAGTGAAGAGGATTTCGCAGCTGTCAACAAGGTTGCCGAAAACCGAAAAACGAGATTTGTTAACATGAAGGATACCTTCGGATATAACGTCTGGCCCGAGGAGGCATAAATCTTATTCTCTCACATTTCTGAAATTTATAGCGGGGTAGAGGAAGGGGGCGTTGATATATACGGCTCAAATGAATTTCGTCAACTCTCAAAATAAATTTCCTTGCATTTTTTCTGCGGGGGTGGGGGTAACCTAGCATATTTTGAGCACACGGGTCCAGCTTCGGTAAGTTGAACATGCAGAGGAGCTGAAAACATGTTGGGCGACTGTCCAATTGAAATATCGCACAGATAACTCGTAAAAGTGTCTGTTAAATACAGGGCTAGATATGTTGTGTGCCGGGCTGACGTCGACGAAGTCAAGAGACGACTTTGATAAGAGGTACCCGGGCTTCTACCGTACGACACTTCGACACCTCTAACACGCCTAAACCGATTTGAAGGCACTAGCACTATTAAAGCAGGCCTAGGAAGGAGTATAATAGAAAGAAATATTCAGGATTCGTTTTATTCTACTAGTATTAAGAAGTAAAAATAGAGTATAGAGTATACTTAATTATTCTAGATATATAAATTTTATACTATTTATATTTAATTAATTAAAATATCTAAATTACTACTTAAGCTAATTCGTTTTAACTATATCTCTTAAAATAAAGAGTATTCTAGTTAATAATAGAGAGTATTTTTAGTTAAAATAACTAATCTAAGAGATAATTTAGATATTTTAATTACTTAATATAGTTTATTAGTAAGTCGATTATATTACTAAGTCGATTACTAAAAATATATATAAAAAACATCTATATAACTCTAGTAAAAATCTATAAAATTAAAAACTTTACTTTATTATATTATATATAAGTAATAGTAGAAATCTTAGATACTAATAAATTATAACTACTAAGTTATTAAAGAAATAATTTTTTTTTAATAAATATAGAGGTAATTTTAAGCGAATCGTTAGTTATAACTAGTAAGTGTTCTAAAATTTTAAAATTACTTATTTATATAGTAATAAAGTAAATTTTTTAATTTTATTAATTTTAATTAAGAATTATAGAATTTTACTAGAGTTTTATAGACGTTTTTTATATATATTTTTAGTAATCGACTTAGTAATATAATCGACTCGCTAATAAACTATATTATTACTATTATAAAACTATTTATTTAATTAAAGAAAAGTAAATTAAAAATATATTAGATATTAATATACTTTATACTTTAGAATATAATAATTAAGATCTAATTTAAAGATATACTAGAATCTATTATAATTATTAAAATATATATAATATAGTTTATTAGCGAGTTAATTATATTATCGAGTCGATTACTAAAAATATATATAAAAAACGTCTATATAACTCTAGTAAAAATCTATAATTCTTAATAAAAATTAATAAAATTAAAAACTTTACTTTATTATTATTAGTATATAATTCTAGTAAATAGTATCTTATATAAGAGTCTAGTAGATCTATATACTTTAGGTTATATAAGTAGCTTACTACTTATATACTTAAGCTTATAGAGTACTACCTCTCTTTACCTTTACTCTTTATATATAAACGAATATAAATAGAGATTATATTTATATATTACTCTTTATAACTACTAGATTATACTAATACTAATTAGTAAGCGCGTATAGATTAGATATACTTATTATATACCTCTATCTCTTCTTAGATCGCGGTATATAATAGTATAGTATAGTAGTATTAAAGTCTAAAGAGTAAAGTCTCTCTCTTAGAGTATAGATATATACTTTACTACTATAATAAGCGACTTATAAGCGCTAGAATTATAAAGACTAAATACTTACGACTCGATTACTATTAGTACTCTTACCTATACTCTTATTTATACTCTTATCTATACTCTTATCTATACTCTTATCTATACTCTTCTCTATAGTCTTATTTACACTCTTACGATATCTACTAGATTTACCTCTTAATTTATAATACTATTAAAATTTAAAAGAACTAGAATCTAAGACTTTCGACGTCTTATCTCTTACGAAATAGTCGAAATATAAGGTTTTCTATATCTAAAACACCTATATAGAACTTTCTATACTCTACTTCTTATACTCTTCTACCTTACTTAATAATAATATAGCTAAACTAATAGAGCTACTAATCGAGCTTAGTAAGAAGAACCTTATAAAGTTTATTACTAAATATATCGACAAGTATAATTAAATAGAAGACGACGATAAAGTACTCTAGACTACCTTTTAAGAAGACTTTAAAGGCTAGAACGAAGACTACTTTATAATAGTAAATAAGTTCTAGGTTATTAAGCTATATAAGATACTTTATTATAGAGGTATATAGATTAAAATAGATAGTAAAAAGGTATATATAGCTATAGTACTTATTAATACTCTTAAGAAGGTTAATCTAGTTAAGTAGATAGATAAAAAGATACTTAATATTATAAAGAGTAAAGATATAAACTTAGTAGAATCTAACTAAAGATATAAGATAATATATAACCTCTCCTTTTAATATAGAGATCCTCTTTAACCTTAAAGTACTCCTTCTACTTAATTATCTACTTAACTTTCTACTTAATTGTCTACTTAATTATCTACTTAATTACTAACTTAAATTACCTCTTAAAGTACTAGTTAAGACGTCTCTTAAATACCTTAAGTTACTTCTTAAGCCTTAGCCTTAAACTCTCTAGATCTTACCTCTCTAGAGACTTCTATAGTATAACAACTATAAGGCATTTAAGTATATAATACTCTACTAGGAATAGTATAGCTAAATTAACGTATAAGCTTATCTATATTATATTAGTTTTAATAACCTTAAATAGATATAAATTCATTTCAGCTCTAGTAAGATAATACTATACCTCTTTTATCTACTCTACTACCTATACCTCTAGTATCTCTCGCGTCTTCTATATAACTATAGTAGCTAACTTATATCTAATTATAAGTAAAACTAGAGTATAGACAAGAATTAACGAACTTAGCGAAGACCTATACGAATAATATAAAGTATAGAGGTACTAGCGACAACTTTAGACTTAAGTATTACGAATCACGTGTATACGTAACTAGTGAAGACTAGGCGGCGTCCTGACAGGTTGAGTACTATTATATACTCTTATAGTAATAGAGGATCGCTTAGACTAGCTAAGTAAACTAGGGATTTCATCTAGGTTAAATTATATAACTGTTATTAATTAGTAGTAATCAACTAAGTAACACTAAGTAAGATCAGGATAATTAGAGTAATTATACTAATTAACATAAGTAGAAAGGTTCTATATAAGACTAGTATATCTACTATTAGATAGAAGCTTTATACTTAACTTAATATTATATTATTATTACTACCTTAATAGCTTTATAGTTAAGTAACGAGTTTACCTCTAAGTAAACACCTAGTCTACGATTAAACCTCTTTATAAGAATAAAACCTAGTAATACTTAGTTACCTTAGTTAGTTAGTTTAAGAATCGTTATACTTTAAGTATCTAAGCTTAGAAGTTTAAATTATAATATCTCTAAAGGCCGCTTCTATCTCTAGCTCTAGTACTAGTACTATTAACATACTAATCCAGAGTACGTCTATAGTATTCTAAGATATAACTACTCTAGACAACGATAATAATAAGAGTATACTAGATATACTAGAGCTATATAGAGTCGAAGCTCTAGAAACTATATAAGTTAAGCTATCTAACATCTACTATAGTAAATAACAAGAGTTAGAGTCGTTTCTAATATAAATAGAAATCTACTTTAACTTTAATAAAGACAAGTTTAATAGTAATAGTATAGCGTCGCCTATCTTCGCTATCTTCTACCTTCGAGAGACCGCTCTTAAGTAGGTATAACTATATCTAGAGAACTTTTTTATATATAAAGCCTTAGTAGAAAGTATAGCTAATATATAATTAATGTTTAGATCTTAGAATAGATTTAAAGTTACTATACGCTAAATGTTTAGTAACATCGATACTATTAAAACAGTAATACGAAAGTTACTTAACCTATACTAAACAGGATTAGTAATTAATTATATAAATAAATTCTAACGTTATAGAAATAGAATAGAGTAGGATTCTCTTGCTCTTATAGAACTCTTTTATAGAGGACTTAACGTTAAGCTATAAGAAGAGATAGTATAATAAAACCTTAATTATAAAGACATCGCTACTATAATCGAAGAAGTAATTTATCTAGACAACTGTCTATAGGAATTTAAGAAAACTAACTACTATCTAGAATTTAAGAAGTATAATAAATAGAATTAACTAGACTACTAGAACGACTAATAAGTGAATACTACCTAGAAGAAGACTTCTAGAAAGTAGAAGCTATCCTAGAAAGAACGAAACCGACGTTATAAGTAGTATCTATACTTTTTATATAGCCTGCCTAGCTATAGAGTAAGTGACTATCGTAAGAAGGCTAATTCTTTAGAAAAGTATTAAGCATTTACTACAACTAGGAAGGAAATAGTATTACTTAAGAGATTTAATCTATTCGATAAAGAGCTAGAAGCTCGCGGGTATAGTATATAGATAGAGGATAAGGAGAACTCTATTCTTAAATAATACTATAAGAAACGTTCTAAATCAGAGTATAACCTACCTCTATAATATAAAGTAGAGATAGTAGAGTTATTATTAGACTTGTTGTTAGAGTTATTAGATACGTCTAGTTAAGAGAATAACTAGAATAATAACTCTTAAGTAGAAGAAATATAAGTATTTATTAGATGTTTTAAATATAGTAACTAATAGATAGATCTTAATAGAAATAAGTTAGACTTTTAGACCCCTTATATAACTAGAGGACAGGCGCTAGAAGCGCTAGAACGATTTCGAGTTTAGGATAACCTTCTAATAAGTATTATCTTTAGAAATCTTAAAAGTAACCTAGATACTATAGAAGGAAAACTAAATATATAAGCTATCGAGGACATCTTTAAGTCTACCTTTAAGTTATAGAGAGAAAGAGATTAACCTTTTATCTAACTATAAGTAGAAGAATACTAGGCTCTAGAAGTTATATTAGAAGATATAATTATATAGTAGTATTACTACCTAAAACCTATATTAGACTAGGAATTAGAGAAATAGTTTACTAGTAATAAACCTAACTATAGTTAGACTATAGAATAGTAAATAGTCTATAAAGTATCTAAGAGTAACTTATAGTAAGTAATACTCTACCCTTAGAGAAGCGACTCTTAAGTAGTAGAAATTAGTAAAAGAGAGCGTAGTTTTATAGTCTATATTAATAGACCTAAAATCTACGCTATATTAGAAGACTACTAGTTAATAATAACTATAAAAATTAGAGGATAGAAACTCTAAGTTATAATTAACTTAGAAGCGATAGGTAACTTTCTTTCTCTATTAGTACTTAAGAGGCTAAACGTCTCTATTAAGAAGACAGGACTATACTATCTAGGTATAGTCGATAGAACAGACATAGTATATTAAAATAGAGTTATTAATTAGTAAACTATTCTAATATAAGTTACTATCGAAGAATACTACTTAGATATATAATTTAATATTATAGTAATTAGTAGCTAGAATATAATACTTAGTATACTATAGATTAGAGAATATAATCTAGATATTAACTAGAAAGTCTAAATAATAACTTTTAGCTAATATAACTATAAAGAATCGTAGCTATAACTATATAGCTAGAACAAGGTTAGCGCTACCTCTTCTAAGGCGCTAGAACACCTTGTCGAGAGTCCTCTATAGGTTAGCGAGAAAGCTAATAACGTAATACCTATATAGTATAAAGAATTTATAGAATTATTTAAGAATCTAGAGGACTTATAAGCTCTACTAGAATATCGTCTATAGAATTATAAGATTAAATTAAAGGAGAGTTATAATCTTAAGAAACAGAAAATATAGCCTTATAGTTAGATTAAGCTATAACGCTTTAAGAGCTATATTATTAAAGGTTTAAAGAAAGGTTATATTTAGAGATCTAAATCACCTATTCTATTAAACATGTTAGTTATTAGTAAGAAGAATAACCTAATAAGTCGAGTTTACGTCGACTACTAAGATCTAAACAATATAACGATTAAGGACGCTTACCTACTACTAGAAGGATAATATCTACTAGACAGAATTAGCTCTACTAAGATATTTATAAAACTCGACTAATAGAACGCTTATACCTTAATTAGGATTAAGGCAGACAACGAGTAGAAGACTACTTTTAGATTACTCTCGAGACTCTATAAGTATATAGTAATACTATTCAGGTTAGCTACCGCGCTAGTAACCTACTAGAGGCAGAATAATAATATTCTAGAAGGTCTTCTAGAGGTAATAGTTATTTGTTACCTAGATAACATTCTAATCTACTTAGACAAGGTAGAGGAATATAAGAGTTATATATATAAGGTTATAAAAAGACTTACTATAGTAAACTCTTATCTTAAGTTATTAAAATATAAGTTTAGAGTAACTTATACTAAGTTCCTAGGCTAGATAATATCTCTAGAATAAATAGAAATTAACCTAGATAAGATAAGAGATATTATTAACTAGGAATTACTAAAAAACGTTAAAGATATTTAACGTTTCTAAGGATTCACTAACTTCTACTATTAGTTTATAGTAGACTACGCTAGAATATTAAAACTAATAATAAACCTTATATATAAAGAAGTATCTTTTATATAGAATAAGATTATAGAGATAGTCTTTTAGATAATAAAGAAACGCTTTATTAAGGAACTAATTCTATATAGCTACAATCTAGAGAAACTAAGTACTATAGAAATAGACTTATTAGATATAGTAATAGATACTATATACCTATAACTAGACGAAAACGGAAAATTAATACCTGTAGCCTACTACTCTAGAACGCTAGACCTAGTATAGTAGAACTATACTATATTCGAAAAGGAACTACTTACTATAGTCTTTACTTTAGAGTATTAGAAAATCTACCTCTAAGGAACAAAGTATTAGATAACAGTTCTTACTAATTATACTAACCTTTAAACCTTTACTACTACTAAGGAGCTTATAAGCGAGCGCCTTACTAGGTAGTTAGAAACTCTATCGTACTATAATATAGTTATTCGATATGTTATAGGAATAATAAACCTAAGAGTAGACACTCTTAGTTATAAACTAGGCTATAAAGAGGCTAGAGAATATATAAGACTAGTAATATTAAAGGAACTATCTAATAGAGACTTAGCTTCGACGGTTTATTAAATTATAGCTATATAGATAGTAGATCTATAGTTGGATATAATCTAGAATATATATAAAGAAAAGAACTAGTACTATAATAGGAAATTATAGGTTCTAAAAGAATATATAAAGTAGTTTATTAGTAAGTACTATTTAGTACTAGCTTATAGATATTAAGGAATAAAAAGAACTACTTAGTAGATTAAATAATATTACTTTATAGACTATCTACTAGCGATTGTTAAGAATATAATAAAGAAGTATAATACCTATATCTAGAATAAGGCTTTACGCTAACTACTATATAGATAGATAGATACTACTTCTATTCTATAGACACCTTAGAAATTAGTCTCTTAGGATTTTATTATTAAACTACTAAAATCTAGAGACCTAATAATAGGAGTTAAATACGACTTAATCCTAGTTATTATAGAAAGACTTACTAAATATATAATACTAATACTATATATAGAGTCTAGTA
>LKTO01000448.1:0-42296 GCA_001399465.1 Hymenoscyphus scutula | reverse complement strand
GGTGAGAGGTGGAGGGTGATGAGTTGGTTAAGAGGCAGAATGCGAGTGGGTACGTTAAGTTGTAGGTTATAGGGAAGGGGGTATAGGGGGAGGATGGAAGGGTGTGTGGAGATGGGGGGTATAACTTGATGGGTGTTATGAAGTATAATTTAGTCCTTGGTTCTTGACGGGAGAATCTGATTACTGGTAGTTCTAGAGGGGACGGGGAGAGGAGGTAGGGGGGACGAGGTATTTTGGGTTTTCTACTCTTTTATTGTTGTTGGGAGTATGTAAGTTGATGTGAAAATTCTTGTATTGTATTATATATCCTTCTTCTTTTTTATAGCTATGATATGGACTTCTTCTACTTGATAGAAATAATGCGAGCCTCTTCTATTGTACCTGCATGGGTGTGATAGGGACTTCTTCCATGCCTGTGATGTCAGCCTTGGAACTCTTCTGTAGAAATGATATAGGGAGTGTAAGGAATGAAAAGGAGGAGGATATAATCAAGTAAAAAGGGATTAGTTGATAAGTGTTTGGCTTCATTTGTCTTTTCTTCTGGTGGTGGTGGTACTCCAGGTGCTTTGGGAGGGATGGTAGGTGTGCTTGTTTTGTTTTTATGATTGTGTTGGTTTTGTTTCGGGTTACTGGGTCGGGGGGTGTGGAAGGGAGGTGATGGAATGGGACTGAGTTGAATGATATTCGGGTGAGGTGTATCTGTATCGTACTTATAAATTTTTTATTCTGATCTATTCTGATCGAGGACAGAGCTTAGAAATCAGTTGAGCGGGTTGTTGTGTCACGAGCTGTGGTGCTACTTGAGTACTCCCCGCAATCTGGATTTCGTGAATGAGTGTTTTGTGGTGTAGACTTGGAATTGGGAGGTTTTCTGTGCTGAGATTAGTGTATTAAATAAGTGCATTAGAGCAGAGTAGTGACTACAACTATACTCTACTCGAGGGATTTTAAGTACTACTTCACTCTGCTCAATACGAGTCTGCTCATCTCTCTGCTACTATCAATATATTTTTGAGTAGTTGAGTAACTTATTTGCTAAAACACGACAAGGAAAGATGAAGAGTGTATTCAAAACTCCTCTTTCTTTAATCCATCGTCTCTTACTGCTTTATTCACTATCCGAGGAATCACATCAGTGAGACTACAACCATGTGAAAGCCTTTGCATCAACTCCTTACTCATCACACATCCACACCATTACCTCTCCCAAACTAACCATACATACCCTCAATCCATCTTTCCACTGCCCCCATACACACTCCCGAACTATCTCCTATCTCCGTACTACTATCGAAAACTGCCAATTACCACTCCCTCTTAACCTGTCATATCAAACCAATCCCCCCCCAAAAAAGCAGAAGTTTCCCAGCATATAAAAATGAAGGCGCGATGATTCAACAGTTAAACCCCTCCCATCCCTCTATGGTCAAGATGCATGACATCCCCTTCTTCCAAACCTAAGGACAACGGTCACAAATTAGGCGCAATACCTAACACTTTGGGGTATATTCACGAAAAGGAAAATGCGAAAATGCGAAAATTCGAAAATGGTGCTGTATGCTGTGGGAAATGGTAAAATTCAGTGTATTATATTGGCTTGACACTTATTTCATCATTAAAACGCCTCTTCGAGGTTTCAACATGTAACTCACATTTTCTCTACAATCACATTCTTTGAGAACCTCTTGAATAAGCAATGAGATTTACAAGACTTGCGGTATAAAATATCTTCTTTCTCGTTTATCTCATCCGCATAAGGATGAGAAGGAACTACCCGACTACTCAAGTGACTTGAGATCTCTTAATGGACTATAGTTGGCGTCACTACCCTACTTTGCCCTTCTCCACTCTCTCTCAAACTGGTCTTCATCACCGTTGTAGAACTATTTCGTGATATAGCGCTAGAGCCAAAGTCACCAAGCCTGGAAAGCGACTCAGGTTATTAATCTCTATTTGAACCTCAGAACAATAGCAACAATTGAGTTTGTGAATAAGCACTCCGTCCTAAAATGCCATCTGTTAACACTTACCCCCATCTGTCCATTATGATTTCATCCCTGAATTATGATTCACGTCCCACCTTCGTAGAGAACATGAATCCCAATTCCATTTATGCCCTATAAATATCACACCTCTACCTTCCCCTCAAAATATTTCTTGACCAGTGTCCAGAACCGCCATCCGCAAAATATCAATATTCCCCCTTGCCAAAAGATAAAACACGAAATGTGGTTTAAATCCGGTCGAGATGCATTAATCGCCGACCTCCCGCAAAGTGCAGCTGGACGCCGAGCGATGGTCGAACGAAACCTGATCGATCAAAACCAATCAAACCAGCAATGGCAGCCTGGTCAAAATACGACCGCTGCCAAATCCCCCACAAAGGGTCATTTATGGTCGACGCTGGGTGAACAACCAACAGAACCAACAACCCCAACAATGGCAGCCAGGTCAACAGAACAATGGTCAACCTGCTCCCCCTCAGCAAATGCAACAGCAAGAGGAAGAAGAGCAAGACTGCCCTGCAAGACTGCCCTATTTTCAAAAAGGCGAGCTCTACTCCATGGAGACTTTCTGGGGCAAAAATGGCTGGCTTCGAAAATGGCAACTGAGAGTTGAGGTCGCTGCTCAAGAAATGAATTGTCTTGCGACGGTGTCAGTGAAGAGCCATCAAGAAGCAACTCCTCTTTCATCACGTGTACATTCCAACGTCTCTCAGGAACCAAAAAAAAGGTGAAATATGGAGTTTCCTGACCAAAAAACGGCAGCCTACTAATGCGCCACGTGAAAACATGAAATTGAGAAGACTGCTCATCACAAGACAAGAAGTAGGAAGAGGGGAAGAGCCGGCAGCATACCAATGCAGTACCTAATCTTGATGATTCCTCTCTGGCGAGTAATCCTCTGCCAGGGTGTCCATCGAGAATGGGTGTAGCGAGAACCATTCCTTGGGCTTCAAGCCGTTGCGATATCGTGTACCGCGACTTAATAACTCCTGGAAACCAGTTAGCATAGCAAACAAAAATCGGAAACTACAAAAATGACACACCTCATCAAACCCGCAATTCTAAGCCCCCATCTCGTTGCTCGGATAGGTAGATATATAAGTAGGTAAACAGCCAAAAAACAAAAAAACCCCACAAGAAGAAAGTCGAAGAGAAGCGAGAAGTAAAAGAGTCATCCAAACCCGCCATCAACCCCTTTATATTGGAAAACCCCTAACCATGCGCCGCAGTGCTAATCGATCAGGAGTGGCTACAAGGAGAACGCACACTGTTGATTCTCACATCAACCGTTCCGAGGCTGATGGTACAGTGTCCGTTAACTTTGCCTCTCCCTTCAGGGTGTTGAATGATGGTGAGCTTGCTTCGCCCCGGCTCCCAAGGTGACAGGGCGGGAATAATGGAGAAGGAAATGATTGTTGTTGAAAGAAGAAGAAGAAGAGGAGAGGAGGAGAGGGAGGAGAGGGGTTTGAAGATTTGCGTTGTGGCGCTAAGCATGGGTGGTGGGTTGTGGTCGCTCTTTCCTCTTGATGCTCGTTGTCCTCGTCGAAACTTTCACTGGGTGGGTGGCGTAGTGGCGGCAAGAATTGCTTCATCGGTGTTATGTTTGGTTGAAAGGGAAGGAGCGACGTAGAGGGAATGAAATTGGCCACGTGAGGTTTTCCTCGTTCCCTTTTTTTATTCAGACCCAGCCATCGTTCTCCCCAATTACCCATATACCTACTCTAGCACGACTGAATTTGATTTCTCTAAAACACCAGAGCCGATCTTTTGCACGTGCTTGGTTATCTTCGAGCCCGAGGTTTGTCATATGGGAGAGACTTTTCGTCGTGGCTTCCTCCCTCGAGACTCTTCCTCCATAAACCAGCAACTTGAAATAGAAGGATATTATTCGCGTGCTCTTGCCTCTTGCATTGCTGCTTGGGCTTTGTGAGTAAGAGGGAGAAAGATGAGAGACATTGCCCACTTAGCTGGCACTGATTTTGGATTGTGAATTTTTTGAGTACAAGGAGATAAGTGCTTGTTATTGTTGATATTCTACTAAAAGGATTCCCAGAAATGTGGGTGGGAGTTAAAAGTATTTTGTAGATGAGCTAGTAGTTTGCTGATAAGCTGAGCGGATATGCTAGTAGGTACCTATGAATAAGCTGCTAGAAGTAAGAAGGCATGGATAAGCTGACAGGCAAGGGCTAAGCTGCTGAAACTTTAGGGGCTAAAAGAATATAGTGATGAGCTGGTGGTAGCTGGTAAGCTGGTAAGTCCTGGGTAAGCTGGTGAAAAGGGGTAAGCTAGTAAGAAGGGGCAAGCTGCTAAAACTTTAGGGGCCAAAAGAAGGTGGTGATAATCCGCTGATTAGCTGGTAAGCTGTTAAATCATAGGTAAACTCCACTATGAAGCTTTTCTGGCCAGGTTGCTCATCGCTTCGTGTGAGCAGAGATGATCCGGGTCGTTGTTGGATGAAAGAAAAGTCATCACCAATCAACAAATGATGGTTAGGTGAGTAATGTACGCCGTGTGTGATAATATATTGCAGAGCATGGAACTGAAATTCCTCCTTCGTTGGACCTGACATGAGACGTTGAGACTTCCTCGCAAGAGGTACCTAGCCACGACCCGCGGAGGTGGTCGAAGGAGTGGATATGGGAGGGGTTGAATCTTTCAGATCTACCTAGGTAGTGGAGGTTCCTTTTCTTGAAATTCCTCTCAATGACCACCTCCGACCTGAGGTGTATACCGACAGAGATCGCCGCGCTTGCGGAATCTTTTCTTTTTTTCAAGACAGCCTGCTCACAAAATAAGTAAATTTTTTTTGAACTGATGTAAATTACTATAGCATAAAGGAGATTACTCTCTCAGCAGCACCTTCCCGACCGCTGGCAGAGAAAGGCTTTCTGGAGAACATGGATCAGAGTCAAGAAGCATTCAGTACTTGACTGCAGAGGGTATGTCGGGCGAGAATAATGTACAGGAGAGCCACAAAAATAGGTGTGTAAAAAAGAGCTCCCACCGCAAAGAAAAAACGCTGTCAAACGCCAACTTTCTAGAAGGAATACCGAACCGGTGGCCCATGCAAGAATTGATCCCCATGAAAAACAAATATACATATATGCCAACATATAGTCGTCATTCCCACGCCCAAACGCCCATATTTTTGTTGAATGCCCTTCCTCTCGCCAGTCGTGGATCATGAAGGGTCTCGTCTCTGTGACCGCGGCTCTTGCTTGTTTCGATTCGTTTCTGAAAAAGGAATTGAGGGTGGAGTTTTATCATCTCGCATTAAATAGTGTCCTCCATTGCTTTGAAAATGGTTCCGCCTCCTGAGCGCAATCTCGTCCTTGCGCTTCGCACCCTGCAAATCGAATTACGAAGTCGCCATCTTTATATGCTCCAGATTCCTCAGTATAGTGATCTTTTCCGTATGCGTTCATGATTCGTTGGGGAATGAGGACGAGCTTCGAGAGGATGGTTGGATGCCATTGGACAATGTGCTCCTGTGGTCAAATCAGTATGTGCGAAGAGGAAAATCCCATTGGACTTACCAGGGCATGTGTATCTGCTCTCTGGAAATTGTAGGAGCGATACAATGGATCAAACCAAGTATCCAGAAAGAATTTACTCCAATCTCCCCGTTTAATGATAAAACTTCCCTGCGCCAGCCCCTCCTTATCCTGTGTAAGGACAAGTTCCACGTTTTCTCCCTTAATATGTGGCCAAGTCTTGATAACACTGTCGGGTGGTACAATCGGCTGGTCCTTGATCATCAATGATTCAATGCGCTTCTTGTCCATGATGTGGTCTTCGACTGTCAAGTCCGGGTTCATGATTAGAGAATTTTGATCCAGATACCAAATGTATGTGCTGAATGGGAAATTTGTCAAAGCATGCCGAGCAGCGGGCACTCGAGCCCACGAAGCTGGAGATCCACCAAGGTCATAATCTTTGACTTTGGGGAAGAAAGTTGCGTAGCCTACTCCAAGTCAGCTCAATGTCGAAAAGCACAAATGTGTTCTCCATTTGTTGCACATCAAAATAAGCATACCATGTTTTCTGGCATACTCTATCCTATTCTCCTTGACATTCTTGATATACTCCTTGCTGTAACCCTCCTCGTCCAGTACAGTCAAGATGACTACTGGCGGTGTCCCTGATGGTATCCTTTCCCCACCCGTAACCACTGAGAGAATCCAAATTATTATGCCCACCGCTGCTGTAAATGCCACTATCGTTTGTACCCTGCTTCTGCGAAAGGACGGGAATCGAGAGGATCGTGTCGCATACGGTTGTGGATTCGAGGATTTCCTCGACGGTAATGCTAAGTGCATCTTCTTGTGGAAATGGCCTTCCGGCGCCGCAGAGGCCCTCGTCGCTGAGACGGGTCAAACGATACAATTCGAAAAGAGCCGGCAATGTGGAAAGAGGGCGACGCGCACGCGGTGATCGGGATAAAATGGCTTTGTTCGAAAAGCTGTCCTCTTTCAAGACGGACCGGTGCTGCACTAGGATAACCTACTGATCTCGTATTTGGCGCGATGCTGACTGGACTTGATTGCCGCGCATTTAATTTCCTAGCCCCAACTCTATCGCGCGAAATGGTGACGATGTCGACGTCCTGCGACAGGACAAGAAAGGAAGGGTAGAGAGAAAAAATGTATGCGGTGAAGTTCGGAGTCGTTCGTCTGTCTTACGGGGGGAAATTGACAGCTGAATTAGTGGGTTCCCTCTCCAAAATATCGACATGGTCACCCAATAAGAGAATCCCTAGCGCCCGGACTTGATAAGAACAAACTTATCAGTCGCGAGAAGATTCGTAATTTAAAGTAAATATTGCACTCACAGATGATCTGCAGCTGACCGCATTCAACGTGGCACAAACTCTGACAAAGAGTGCTTTTGTGAGTAATTTTCTGGAAAAGGCCGGGAAGGATGCATTTCAAGGTTGTCTGCCTCAAAAGGGGTTAAGGGGTTTCATTCATCATGGTTGTGTGGCAGTGAACTTATATATATTTGTGAGCTGTGAGTTTGGTGGATGGAGAATGAGAGAGATGAGTTGTGAAGCTTCTTAGAATCTCTCCTGCTTCCCATGAATTAATTTGGAGACAAGCTAATATATCTTTTATATTTTGTACTTTTAATCTACAAGTACTCTATACCACTATGATAGAACGTTCGCATGATATAAATCCCATTCCCCTATTTCCAACAATGTATCTTCATTATCACGACCCGAGCTGAGAGCTGCCCCCCTTCTACCATTTCTTGAAGCGGCTTGATGGTTGATGGGAAACCAAGAGTTTCATTTCGAAAATCAATAACTTTGGTTTTTGGCAGGTTGGGCGGATGAGAACCCCTTCGACAGGGCGAGGGTAGACTCCGTTGTTATTGTGTTGGTGTTGGTGGTTGGCTAGGATCTTTAACTCGTGGATCTGATCCGTATTTAGGAGGAATTGAGATAGTGTATATTCAAATTTATCCTTGCCGCTTTATTGGGAGTATTTTTATCAAGACACTCTCCGATGTGCATTCTCAAGACTAATTAACCGAGTCACTTTCAGTGTCCGAGAGCGGCTTGCTGGGTGGTGGAAGTATGAGAACCCCCTCCGGGTTTTTAGCATGGCCAACTACCAGGTAATGACTTTTCGTCGTGTTGTTTCTTCATCTGAAAAGGGAGAGGTCCGTTGTTGACACGTCAAAACAGCTTGTCGATTCGTGATATCGTTTTCAAATGACATTCCGTGGATTCTTGCCCATCCGGGAATTGTCCCGTCCTCGCCAATGAAGTCTTCTTCAACTTCCATTGCCCACTAGAAATATTGTGGTTAGTTTCAAACGCCACAAAGAAAGTTACGAGATATGAGAAGTATCATTCTTACCTGGCCCATCTTGCCTGCAAATATTGAATCCCAAACCCCCTCTCTTCGTGAATAATTGAGCAACAGAGAAATGCACTTCCTCCTGACAATTGGATCTCGACATTTGTGACTGACAACGTATAGTGGTATAACGACAATGGAGTCGAAGGAAAATTTGGGATCAGGCGGCCACTTGTTCTCGGGTTCCATAGCTTTCAGTATATCCTCACAATAATTGACAGTTTCGCGGAACGAATCTATGAACTGGTCATATTCTGCTTCATCATCACAGCAAAGGACATATGTCCCGTGAAGGGCAGTCCTGCAAAACACAACCTGCGTTTTGGCATATATCACTCGTTCTGGTGCTTCGGTCCTGCTAACACGCTCATAGAGAGGCGCAAATGCTTCAAGCCATCGACGGCCGTCATTTAGGAGCTGCTCTTGTGTCTTCATGACATCGGGATTTTTGTCTCCCCACCACCCATTCACAGGAAACATATGCCTAATTTTGGGTTTTCCGGTGTCGCGAGAGAGGATGTGCATCGTGCGTCGAGCAAGGCCATCGTTATATGGCTCTGCCTCCTCAATTGATGCAAACTCAGTTGGCATCTCGTCCCAGAATGTTTTCATGTCACCACTGACGAAGGGATGTTCCTTTAGCCAAGCAGCCTTGGCCAGAGACATTGCTTGTACTAGTCCAAGTCAGATTACTTCTAGAAATGAAGAGAGCGACTTACCATCGAGGCGACTAAAGATCTTGAATAAATCCGAGTTGTGAGTTGACATCGCGACAAGGGGACTGGTATTACCAGATTCCTCCTTCCATGCTTGGATCAAGCGGAATCCCAACACAATCTGAGCCATTGCCTGAACCTGATTCCCACTCCATGCCTCAAAGCATAATGTGACCAGGCAATGAAGTAGTGCAATCCTCAAATCAGGTTCCTTTTCGGCATCTTCACGCATATGTTTAAGTGCAATGGCGTATTGTTGAAGTGCTCTCTCGTGATGTTGACGAAGGTTCTCCTTTTCCTCCTTCGACTTGGATACCAATTGGCTCGTCTTGTCCAAAGCACCCACTGCAACTAATTAGCATTCGTTTTTCTTGTCTGTGGGAGTAGTGAGTAGGAATAAAATTGCTCCCATTAGAGGAAATAGGAGCTAAGAAAATGGAAAATGATTAAAAATGCTTACAAGCAATGACCGCATGTCTTATCGAAAGGTCGGATTCCGACGCTTGTAACATGAGTCGACGGAACGATTCGGAAGCAAAAACCGGAAGGATTTCGACAGCAGTCTTCTCGCTGAAGATCTTGAAATATTCAGATTCTTCCTGGGTGTTAAAGAGAAGAGTGGATGGCGCGGTAGATACGACTGGAAGAACGATGTTTTTGATGTACATTGGCGCGAACTCTTCGTACTGAAAGCCCGCGAAGGCTCTGGGTGCTAATTCATTCTTCACTTTGGTTGCTTTAGGTTTTCTTGGTCGATAACCGCCGCAGTCGATGCCAAATTTGATGCAGCGGAAACATTCCTAGACCGTGTCAATGATCTTGTAGACAATCAAATCATTTCCTCCTACTTACCGGCCTCTCTTCCCCGCATTTCACCTGTTCCCATGGCGTAAGTATTTTTGATTAAGAGCGGGAACAGTAGTGCCAAAAGCATAGAAAAAGGAAACTTCGACTTCTAGAATATGTCTGCCCGGAAAGTTTATTTTAAAAGAAACACTTACACGTCGCTCTTTGCAAGTTACACATCCGCTCTTGACTTTCGGAAGGCCACGGCGAGGAATTGCCCTGGTCCGATTTTGACGTTCCGTCGGTGACAGACTGCTCCCTGAAGATGCCTCCTCCATCGCAAGTTGGATAAACACAGCTTGGACAAAATGGACAACTTTTGCAGCATGGGTCGCGAGTTGGCAAGATCAGAAAGGAAGAATCTCGATATAGTACGGGTGAGCATATCGACGACTCAGATCAAGCCAGAGCCTCCTCTCCTCTTCTCAATTGTGGGATTTCCTCCGGGGCCCACATTTCATTGGTTGCAATGGGCAGCCTTCAGCTGCATCCGAGGAGCCCGCAACCACAGAGGAGATTAAATATAGACACACCCGATTCGAATTATTCCGACGAGAACACACGCTGTGTTTGGAGGGAAAAAGCAAGCGAACAACTGAATGGAACCAACTTTGTCTGCCTAAATCGATAATAAGAGAATGAACCCACAAAAGAAAAGAAAAGATCCAAAAGCGTTGCAAGAGGTGGTGATCCGGAGCCGACTTTGACCCCTGTTTGGCCGCTTTCTGCGGGGAGCTGAGAATCCTCAGAAGCAGAAAGAGATTGGAGATCATCCTCCGAATGTATATCTCCAGCTTGGAGTCCCAGGTGCTCAGCGGCGCGTGCAGCAGCCATCATGATGGGCAGAATGGAAAGTTTGCAAAAGAGTTCAACGGCAATCCCCAGAGTTATATAGTGAAATTCTGCCGGAGTGAGCTACTCGTACCCACGAGTCGTGGGTCGTGGCGCCCTCGTTAATCGTAAATTTATTTTGGGGCTTCCGGAAAGAGTGGAAAGTGGTTTTCTTGCAGCCAGTAAGACTCTCTCGAGATGATGCCGGTGAAAGATTAGATATGTTTTGTAATACTTTACTGGTTTATCCGCTTACTCCTACTTCGTACTAGGTGCATTGTAAATAAGCACGGTGTAATGTTAGAAGCCCATCTTCGTAATATATTTGGTCGACTTGGTTGGAGATTCAATTTGCATGCCTGTTGTGTAAGGGTTAGACAGCAAATATAAGTTCAATTATGTTGCAACTGCCAGGGTTTTATAAAAATTGCCACAAGTATATATTGTAGATGTCTTGTCAAGTTGTAAAAGATAAAAACTATACACAACCTTAAGAGAGCTTCGGATAGTAAAAGCAGCAGCCCGTAGAGGGAAACTGTTGTACCATCAATCTGGCCACTGGTCTTCCATCTCCTCACTCCCACCCCCTCTCACCAACATTCCCAGATTCATTCTCACACTCTTTCTCAAATACTTCGTCTCAACCCCTGTCGCATATCCACCACCAAGTCCTCCTATGCTCGATTCACCGCCATCAGGATGATGATGTGCAAATATCGGAGGCTGAGAAGTAAAACATCTCCTCTCCCCGCTCAAATTCTCCTCGTCCTGACCTGCGCACCACTCCCCCAATTCTGCATCCCAAATCTTACTCCACTTCGTAAGACCATATTGTTGTAACAATCGTCGAGCTCCTCGCTGGGAGACGGCGTAAGCAACGGTACATAGTGCTCCTCCCGATGCGCGGTGGTAAACACGAGTATGTGGTGGATGAGAAGATGCAAGTGCGTCCAGGGGACCGAACGGATGAGCTTTGAGATATCGTGGCATGGGGACAGTTTCATCGTCTGGGTTTGTGAGAAGTAGATTCTTTTCATCGACATACAGTGGGTTGTCTGGTCGGGGAAACCCTACTCCACAATGTCCCAACCAGAGAACATCCCATGAATTCGGGTCGCCATAGGGGGATTTCGAGGGAGGGTGTGAAGTTATTTGCGAAAGTGGGAGAGAATAAAGAGACGGGGAGATGTTGTTCGCAGATACGTCTGCAAATATACTTTCCTCGTTCTCCGGGTTCTTCGTCGCATCCACATGATATATGGCGAAGTCCAATTTTCTTAATGTCAAAACTTGAGAGGCGAAAGCGAAAGCGTGGAGTTGCGATCGGATTCGAATATCCCAATCAACATCGTCTTCAAATATCATTGCAGTACTGAGATTTTGGTTGACAATTCTGCAAGGCAGTCAGTTACTGCTCCGGAGATGGAATGGGTCTTCTCATAAACACTCTCACTCTTGCAAAACATTCATATGGCTCCGCCAGCTCCCTCTTATCCCCTTTGCGAGCTTAACGCTTTCCCTACTTCCACCAGGCGGCAATGACTTTTCTGGGATACTATCTCCACCTACACCATCGATGAAGTCAATCTGGAAGTTGCTGATGGCTGCTGCAAGGGAAATTGCATCGCGTCGGTCTGTGCGAGAGGGCATATTTATGACGAAGAGTTTCTGAAACTATGGGGAATTAATTTCTAGCCACAACGGGAGCCTAGCTGTAAAATGCTCACTCCAAGTGTCGAATTCATTATTTCAGGGATTTCTGGTATTGAAGTCTTGATCGAAGGAACATTTTTCTCCTTCCCAACTAGAGAGGAGACATCCACCTCTTTCCATGACGAGCCGAATCTCAAGAGTGCGTAGAAGAACACTATGAGAACTAAAATTCCGATGAAAAAGAATCGAGCAGGAAAGTTCCAACCATGGTGTAACATCGTTTTGAGCCAGACTCAGAACTTTCGAAATAAACCATTTGACGCGCCTGGGCCTCGAAATATGAAAATCTTAGGCTAGAAATATTCTCCTCGGAGTTATCTTGCGAGGTTGAAGGGCTTGCTCTCATTATATAACGCGTTGATCTGCATTGCAAGCAGATGCGTGCAGGCTGTGAGGGGGCTAAATTGGGTAATATAAAATCAATTTGCGTCTCTACCCAGGCGCCACCCACGAGTGTGGGGAAAGGTGTCCTTAAGTTGACGAGAAGACATGAATATGAGTATTTTGTCTACTATACAGTTCTAAAAGTCTAGAATTTCACGATCCTAGCTTTAATAAATCCTTGCAAGGCTTCCTAGTTCCTGGGATGAGTCGAGGTTGTGCTACGAGGAGAATAAGGGAAGGTATAGTATAGAATCTGAAAGTCGGTCATTTCTTTAATGTCGACCTCGTACTTACGCTATTACGACGTATAAGCCCATTTTCTGACACACTTACTCTTTTTTTGTTACTGAAAATGGTTAGGAGGGGAGGTGGGGGGTGGCATCAAGACGAATATTTCAACCCGAAGCTTCTCCACTTGGTTATAGCATTACTAGTGAGGCTGCTACATTCGATGAGTGAGGATTGCAGACTCGTAGACGAAGCTGGGCCGGTTGATCGTATTAAGGGAGGAAGAGTAGCGGCAGAGATCAGATTTTCGAGAGGAGTGGGGCTATTTGTGACGGCTGCAATATGGTAAGCTGTGAGGATTGAGAGATGTCTTCAACCGGCGACAATAATACCTAGCCTTTCTCTCGAGACTCAGAAACGAAGAACGAAGGGTTATGAAATGGTCTTACCCCTTCAATTACTCCTCTCGCATACTAGTAGCTATAATTAGAGCCGTTTCAGTGCCATGGCAGTGCCATGGTCGTTGTTCAAGTTTTGAGAGGTAACTGCAGGATTTTTCCATACAATGGCGATCGTCAGTGTGATACTCCTACGATTACTCTATACAAGGTCTACCAAGAATCTTTTCTGAATAATTTCCATCTTGAATTTTATCACAGACAGAGTCGCATACCTCGCAGAACATCATACCGACCTCGGTATTCGGCCGTTAATTGATGTTCAATGGGTGGATTTGTGGAGGAAAACATGGGGAACCCCTCACCCCACCCTCTTAAAATTCCCCTCGAAAACCTAGATCTCCCACCTTTGCTCACCGTTTCTTGGAATCGCCTCATAAAGATGTATTGTCTCCATCAGTAAGCAGGGAAACCTTGCTTTCCCCTGTCTACCATCCTATTTCCCTAGAAACGTGCAAAGGCCGACCCTTGAAGCGGAGAATAAGTGGGCTCGAAATCCTTCCATCTCTTCAACATACTTGTATTCGAGTAAGCCATCGTGTTTCCTTTTCATTCTTTCTGTGATAATTCGATCGTTGGCCGCAATGATGCTATCGCTTCTATGTTTTTTTGTACTGACCACGTTGACGGCGGCTAGCAACATTACAGATTTCACTAAATATGTCAATCCATTTATTGGTACCGAAGGTGACGTTCCCGGTTCCGCTTTCAGAGGTGGGAATGTTTTTCCTGGTGCAACATTGCCATTTGGGGCTGTGAAAGTTGGAATTGACACTACGAGGTAAGAGATCAAGATGTAAATTCATCCGGCATTCGCTAAAATCCCAACACTAGATGGAACGTATCTTATGCGGCGAATGCTGGGTATCTACCCGATGGCAATGTAACTGCTATTACTATGCTTCACGTCTCAGGGACCGGTGGAGCCCCAACCTATGGCCTGATCCCGCAAATGCCATTGACGAATCTCGAGGGTGTGAATCTTCTCGATAACATCACGTATATGCAACCGCGTGTAGTTGAGGATGTGGCTCGAGTGGGATATTTTAAAACCCAGCTTGAAAATGGTGTCACAGCGGAGATGAGTTCCAGTATGCATGCTGGCATTATGAAATACCAGTACCCGGAGAATACAGGTAGATCGGTCTTGGTGGATATCAGTCATTTCCTACCAGCCACAGGCAAGAAAGAACAATGGTATCAAGTTCTGGCAATATCTTACTTGAAGAAAGTGACTAACATGAAGTTAAGGTACTCAAATGGCTATATTGAGAAAAGTGATGACGGTTCTTGGTATTCGGGCTATGGGGTTTATCGCGAAGGTTGGGCAACAGGTGGGTTAGTTCCTATGTCTTCCCAGAATGCCGCTGACTTGTTGTAGGTGGTGATTATAGAGTATACTTCTGCGGCCAATTTGACAGCGCTCCAAAACAAGCCAATCTCTTCTGGGGCAAGTATACTGATCCTTTCTGGCCAAACACTACAGGTGTTGTTCCAGCTTTTACAGACGCAAACTCGATCCAGGGTGGTGCTTTAAGCTATCAATATGCCAATCGTATCGGTGCTCTTTTTGAGTTCCCATCAAATGTCTCTACTGTCATTTCGAAAGTTGGTATTTCTTGGATTTCGACAGACAAAGCGTGTCAATTTCTTGACGAGATTCCACATTGGAACATCAGCACGACCGTTAAGGCGGCCGAAGCTCAATGGAATGAGCAAGTACTGTCTAAAATCGATGTTACGACAACCAATGAAACGCAGTTGGAAATGTTCTACACGGGGCTGTATCACTCGCATCTAATGCCTTCAGATCGGACTGGGGAAAATCCTTATTGGGAATCAGGGGAACCTTATTATGATGATTTTTATACTCTATGGGTAAGTCTTTTGAGCCTGTTTCGGTCATTACCTAGCTTCTTATCTCACTTGTCTACCTTACATGCATGCTCATTGAAACCACGAACAGGATACCTTCCGGTGTACCCATGCCCTAATCAGCCTCATCTTACCCAAAAAGCAAATTGAGATGGTCAAGTCCTTGATTGATATTTGGCGTTTTGAAAGATTCATGCCAGACGGGAGAAGTCGAAATACCAACGGAAGAGTTCAGGGAGGCTCAAATGCAGATAATATTCTCGCAGATGCTTACGTCAAAGGCCTGCAAGGAGGCATTAACTGGACAGATGGGTATCGTGCCATGAAAACTAATGCGGAGGTCTTGCCATACAACAACTTTGACTGGGAAGACCTCAGTGGCAGTACCAAAGAAGGCAGAGGTGCATTGCCGGACTGGAAAAAGTACGGATTTGTGACTCCCACCTATGGTCGTTCTATAAGTAAGACTGTTGAATATTCCCTAAACGACTTTTCGTTGGCACAGGTAGCAATAGGAGAAGCTCCCCAAGATGTGGGTCTGTATATGAATCGTTCAGCGTGAGTAATCACCCTTTCATTTCAAGGGTTATAGCTGAAATGGATATTTAGGGGATGGCAAAAGTCATGGTCTACGAACGTCACCTCACTAAATTTCACTGGATTTCTTGCCCCAACCTATGGGAATGGAAGTATTGCAGATTATGATCCACTCAGCTGTGGGAAGTGCGACTGGTCAGCAATCAGTTACGAAGGGGTACCTTGGGAATACAGTTTTTCAATTCCATTTGACATGAAAACCCTAATCGGGCTCATGGGCGGACAGGAGACATTCGAATCACGACTAGACACCATCTTTATACCAGACATTGCCAACTCAAACGCGGGCAACAACCGAGCAGGAACCACAATATTTAACCCGGGTAATGAGCCAAGTTTCATGACACCATTTTTATATAACTATTTACCACAGCGACAGTACAAAACTGCCCAGCGATCGCACGAGGTGGTGGACTCATGGTATAATGTAGAGAAGTCTGGAATTCCTGGCAATGATGATGCGGGCTCGATGAGCAGTTGGCTCGTATGGAATATGCTTGGTTTGTATCCGGTTGTCACTCAGCCTGTGTACCTCATCTTATCCCCAAGATTTGAGGACTCGACGATAAAACTTGGGGACGAAGGTGGAATTCTGAGAATAAAGGCCAACGGGTTAGACAAGGGGATATATGTTCAAAGCCTGAAAGTCAATGGCGAAGGATGGAATAAGAGCTGGGTTAGTCACGAGGACCTTGTTGGTATAGATGGGCATGGTGGATTGTTGGAATTTGAGATGGGATTTGAACCAACGCGATGGGACACAGGAGATCTACCACCTAGCCCGGGTAATTTAGGATGATTGTGGTAGTGCTAAATCTCCCGAGGCACAAATTACGGGTTAGCTTTCATGGGTCTAAGTAACGACCGAGAACACTTAGACCTGAACATTGGTATTGAATTAGAGCTCTGAAGAACTCAGAGCGACCAGGTTGATTTACTGTCTGGCCATCGCGAGGCGATGGGCCTCCTTTTGAGCTAAGCGAGAGAGAAAATAGAGCCCGTCAAAACCACTCTTCGTGATGATACTCTATTATATCTTATTCACAAATTGTGGCGTTGGCCGAATATATCAATATATTACGGCGTTTTTACACCCAAATTCCGCTCGTGCATGCCTTTCTCCTACGCTAATATTCTATTTATAGGCTACCGTATAGATTTGAGAAAGTGGGTTTCGATCTAAACCACTTTCGTCGGTGCGAAGCCCTCCACCGCCTGCTGGGCCATAGATTCTACCATAGGCGCCACAGCTAAATATGGTTTAGACCGAAAAACACTTTCTCAAATCTATACGGTATATGGGAGCTTTTAGGTAGAGTATTTCGAACATTTTACTAATAGTTAGCTTTGTCAGATTTAGTGATAAGTTGCTAGTACTTAGTATAGAGAGGGTTGAAGTAGGTAAAGTTAGGAATTAAGCGATTTTATATATAAAACTATTTAAAAACGCTTAAATTTCTACTTCTCTAGATTTATCCTTATACTACTTCTTATACAGAATCTTTTAGGGAATATCTAAGAACAGAAACTCTATATTTTATAAGGTTAAAAAAACTCCTATATAGTGAATAAACTAGGTAATTATTAATAAGCCGTGTTTTGGCCATTTTTGGTGTAAAGACTGCCGGGGTGCCTTCGGTATCAAATTCACATCAAGTGACTACGTGTTAAGGGCTCTAGTGTGAAACTAGTTGAGGCGACCAATGAAAAGGGCTACTAGAACAGTATCTTTCGTGGACAGGACCAATAGAACACGTCAGATAGTCGCTAGGGGTTCTCATTTTAGAGACTAAGTCACCTGATGTGAATGTGATACCGAAGGTGTAGAAGCGCCTCTTCCTTATTTGTATTCTGTCCTATTCTACTAACATTTATATTGTGTTGCTGGACAGGGACTTCCCTGTGTGAAGTCTTCGGTATACGCTTCTTACGCCCCTTTGCTTTTCTTGTTTTTCAAGCTACATTGTTGTGGTTGTTAATTAATTGTGCAGTGATGTGTGTGTGTTGGGGTGGAGATCAGTTAGTTTTGGTGCTAATTCTATGCTAAAAAGTGATGACAAGCTGAAGAGGGTTCAAGTAATACTGGCCCATCAACAACTTCTGCCTCTTTCAACAATGAATTAAGGAAAGGCCCTTCGCTCTACCAACAAGATGAGCTCCTCTATTGCAGGAGAAAGTGATGCCTTCACCGATACAGCAAACGAAGAACCAGTAAACATTTTACACAATTTACCCAGGGGTATGTAGTATCTGGTGCTGGTAGCTCCCAAAATCCCTCTCCAACGGCACAATCAGATATTTGTCATTCTTTGGATCCAGAAAAGCATCTCTACATAGTTGGCTAACGAGGGATTAGAAATTAGAGATGAGATCTGGCGAATCCATCTGCTGCGACCAGGGACGATTGCCCTGGGTACATACTATTTAGTAGATGCACGAGCAGGAAAATTGGCAAAAATTACCATCTAGACCAACACATACATAGGCGCTATCGGTACCAAGTAAGCAATATCTCACACGGTTCATTTTCCGAGTCTTCTTTGTAACTTTTAGAAGCGAGCTTTATCCTTACTCCTTATATGAAGAATAACACATATGCTAATATATTGCAGTGGGCTGAGCGGCCACAAACCCAACGTGACGACCCGTCTTCCTATCGACGTTCATGGACTATCCCTGATCCAAACTATGCTCGTCGTCCTAATGTGGATTTAACTTTGACATTTCCAACGGATCCAATCTTTCCACAGCTCGACTTGATATCTAGCGGCAAATCATCACTCCCTTTCACACTTACCAGTAAATATGGAACCCAAACTGGATGTGATGTCGCTTTCCGTGGTGAAGATGGCCAACAGTTCCCTCAAGTAATCAATCGGGTGGATCTGACTGTCTCTGGGCTGCGCTCTCTGGCTCTTCTGCAAGTCAGCAAGCAGGTTTTACAAGAATGCAGAGAAGTGCTATACGGAGAAAATATCTTCTCGTTCGATACCAAGACAGACCGAAATTCAAATTCCCCTCATATGCTTCATGCACATGGAGAATTCGAGCACTACCCGCACTGGATTCCAGGAATTGTGAGGGAAAACGGAAGCCAGCAGACTCCTCGCCAACTCGAAAAAGCGATCGAGCGCATGTTCGACCCCGACGCCTTTCTCCCAAATTTCGTGGTCAGAGACCCGATGCTGCAATTCTTCCCCCGAATTGGTCGAGTCAATGCTTCCTTATTGACTAAAATTCAAATCGAAGGTGAGATGAAAACTGTTGACAAATCTTTTCTCGAAGCTATGAAGCCCAAAATCGAAAACCACTCATCTCAAATTGGCTTTTCGCGGATCTTGGATATTATCACCACAGTCCTCAAGGATGTCTGTCCCAATCTCAGAGAGTTGACTTTAGTTATAAAACCCGACAAAGACCTTTGGGACGAAGACCCCTATAATATGGCGAACAAGTCCGACGAGCAGCGAATAGATGGAGTGGTTAAGAAGGTTGTGACAAGATTGCAGTCCGTCAAAGAGCTCAAACTTGGGCCCTATCCTGTTGACTCCAACAAAGACGTTTGGGGAAAATCGGCAAGATGGATCAATCTGGTAAAGAAGAGAGTAGGGCACAAAGTGGTAAGAATGATGAGCTCGGAGCGTCCGATGGAACGAATTCACAGACTGGCGGTGTCATCTCATATCCAGTAAGAGCAGATAATTCGCAGCTAGGTGGCAGGGCAGTTGTTCAGAGACGCGGAGGACAACAAGGACAGCGAGGACAGGGTGGAGCAGATCGGATTAGCAGAGGTGGTGGTCAAAGCATAGGTCGTGAACAAAAAAGGGGCGGGAGAGGCAGAGGACGAGGTGGAAGAGGACAAGGTCAATAAAGCAGAAAATTGGACCTGTATGGAAGTAAATTTTGGATGGGAAGCCATGAAAAGTTAGCGGCTTATTAAAAAGGGGTGCTGGTACCTTGCAAGACCAACAAAATAGATTCGCGTATTCCCAAACTTCAAAAATGCGTCGAAGTAAACTCTAGTACCGTAAATCTTATACCTAGGCACAATTACTTTCCCTACCAAATTGTTCATCGCAAATCCCTACAGTATCCTCGACGACTTCATGTTTCTCTAGCAACCAATTTCACCATCAAAGGGGTCTTCTCCCACAAAACATAAATCCTCTGGTTATCCCAATTCCTACTTTCAGGCATCAACTCTAAATCAAAATGCCACAAAACCTTCGCAAGAATGAGTCGCATTTCGGCATACGCAAGACTATTTCACACATCAATAAATTTCGACCTAAAGCATAAGCAAAGAAAAAGTACGTACTTCTTTCCAATGCAATTCCTAGGTCCAACACTGAACGGTTGTAAGACCTTCCTGTCATCATCCTTGTAAATGCCCCTCGACTCATCATCTTTCTCCCATCTTTGGGGTGCAAATTCTTTGGGGTTCTTGAAGTTTCGTTCGCTCATATATGCCGCTAAATTTGTGACCGAGACTATCGTGTTAGGAGGTACGTAACGGCCACAGATTATACTTCCCTCGGAAGTTGTGCTTCGAGGAAGACCAGTGGGGACTGGAGGGTAAGTGCGAAGGCCCTCTTCAAGTACTGCGGTCAGATATGTCATTTGACTCAAGGCGAGGATGTTGATGTCTTCTGAGGTAGCGAAAGTGGTACGGATGAGGGTTTGTAATTTGGTGAGAATTTCGGGATTCATGAGTAAATTGTAAGTTGTGCCTGAGAGAAACGTTGCAGCTTTTGATAACCACATCAGTACCATTGTTTGATGAGGAGAAAGCTTGGAAGACTTACTAGTCTCACTCCCAGCAATAATGAGAAGTGAAGAGTTGCTCTCAATTTCTTTTGTAGTCATTCTATTCATGATTAGTATTTATTTAGCTTCTCTAGGGTCATGCAACTTACCCTTTCTCGTCATTATGCTTAAGCATATAACTCATGAAATCAACTCTGTCTGTGGTACCTTGTGCGATCCTCTCCCTTGCTTTCGCGTACGAGAAACCGGCATGTTGAAGGAGACTGCTTTCCATGCCTTCTACCCCCCACCACATCACCAGACGACTAAGTGGCCACCAAACCTCCATTGATGCTCGATAAAAGGTGAACTCCCTGATGGATTGAAAGATTATAGTAATCCATGGCTGGTATACTGGGTCAGCTTGAATCGTGAGTTGGACAAGGAGGCATACATGAAGGACGTCAGATTCCAAACAACCAAAAGACTGCCCGAAGGCGAGATAACCCAGCAGGTCAAACGTGGTGTAGCTGGCATATTTTAGTATTGCCCCGTGGATATCATTTTCATGGAGAACAAAGAGTGCGTACTTACTTGTACCATTTTACGATATCCACAACACTAGTATCGGGACTAGAAGCCTTTTCCTTCAGCCTATTGATTAATTTACTTGCGTAACTCTCTAGGACTTCCTCTTGGGCGCTCAGTGCCTTTTCGGAGAAAGCGTGAGCTTGCAATCTTCTCATACGTCTGTGGTCCGCATCATTTGCAGAGATCTATAACAGTCAATAGGCGAACCGCTGACTAGTTCAAAACGCTTACGATGTTTGGTACACCATTCGGTTCTGGGCGTCGAAAACGTTTATCTTTGGGCAGGTTACCACCACCTGACGGTGACCTATGTCCGTAGATATCTACACAATAAGAATTTGTTCACAAGCGAGTAGTGGAGATCCTACCTGTCCACTAAGAAATACACTGTCAGTCATGTAATATTTTAGAGGAGGTTATTTGCTTACGGCTTGGCTATTTATATATGAAAGCTGGTCATATCCGATTCGAAGAACGTCTCCATACTTGTCATGAAGTATGGACGTGTACTGTGGAAGGTCCCCAATGATTGTGTGATATGTCCACGCGACTCTTGAGAACTTCGCATGCCAAGGTCCATCATAACTGCGAAGGGGATGGAAGAAGGTACGGTACACTATAATTCCGAGGAAATATAGAAAGGCCTATTGTCGACACTTCGAATTAGCAGATACAACCCTACAGAAAAGATTTTCGAAGCTCACGGGTACAGCTACTAGAGCTATTGAAACTGAAAAGGGAATCATGGTAGGAGAGACAGATTTTCCAAGCCCTCTACGAGTAGTGAGAAGAATAAATCGGGCTGACAAGGGTAAGCGAGATCGCAGGAAGTCTGTTGAAACAACTGCGAAAGCGAAAGTAAAATAAATGGGTGTTTTTCTTAAATCCAAAGTGATTTGGGAGTTTTCTTTCGAAAGACAATGGTTATTTATTGAATTTCTTGACTGCCGAACGGAAACAAACTCATTATGAGATTCCGAACTTTTGCAGGCATACGACAGCCGGCATGACAAGCTTCAGTACTTGCAGATCCATCCATGCTTCCATCAATATCACCCGGTTCATTTGTGCAAGTAGTGCATTTGGCTTTCTCCTAAGAAATACTCCGACGTTCCGGCTGCACTCCACCAGTGAGAGTATAATATGAACTTGCGGATGGTGAAGGTGGGGTAAATCAATTATGTGATTGGCTTTCATATATCTGAGAGAAAGAAGGGATCCAGTAGGGGTTTGTAAATAATTGGGGACTAGAAGCTGCCGTTTACGAAACCGGTGCTCCATGAGGAAACTATGTAACGCTATGTATGCAGAGATGGCGTGGCATCTTAACTTTGTGGGTGTTCATCGTCACATTGCCCCGAAACCATAGGCAAGCAGATGTAAACCCCCTTGTAAGAACATGAACATGTAAGTAAATAAAAAATTCGTGCTATCCTCGCTGAACGGAGATGTCCTACATCCGAGTTATGAATTTCATAGAAGTGCTTATGTTCCATGATGCAACAAAGTCCTGGTAGCACATTCAGTTATTCATTGAGACACGAGAGTAGAAAACGGTCCTACACGGGTCAATTTGAAAGCTCCGATTCCCCGAGCATGAATCATTGTGTGTTGATGACCTGAAAACATGAGAGAAATTGTCCCTGTGGTGTTCTTAAAACTGTCCATTTGGGGGGACCCCACAGTTCGAGTGTTGATGATAAATAATGAAGCAGAATGATGGATCAACAGTTCCTAATCGGGACGTGCCTCGCGTGACTTGAAAAGTCCCCAGGAATCACTCCACTATGAAGTTTCAAAACTGTTATCGCTCTCCAGCTAATCAGTGGATTAACTGTACGGCAGTTGAAATAGCCTAAATATAGGAACGACGGCCGCGTAACTCGAACATTAACCAAAGCCTCTTCTTATTTCTTATTCTAAAACATGAGAAGAGTTAGGTGTATAAGGAAATGAGTCAGAAATGAGACTTGGGCTATGTAATAAAGAACTCCCAAGATAAACAAAAAGAGTTTTAGTTTGAATACTAGAAACAAGAGATCAACTTACTTATAACAAGTTACGTAGAGGTAATAGCTGCTAAGTGCCCTCAATTTCCCTCAGCCGAACTCGGCGGACGAAATAAATTGCCAAAGTGCAGAAAATGGAACACTTGCCCATCATTGGTCAACACACCGAGCTCGAATCTTCGATGATATTGTGCCAGTACTATTGTGCCAGTACTATTGATACGATACTCAAGTTACAATGGACATAAGGAGAGCGGGAGAATTTGAAACCCCGCTTCCGTTACTACCTCCGAAGAAAACAGTACACAACAAAACAAAACAGAATTACGTTGTATCGACGAGAGAGCAATTTAAAAAAATGGTCGAAATAAAAATGAACGAAGCAAAATGCCTACGAGACGACAATGAAGCAGAGGAAATAGGCGCAGATCACCGAGCTTGACTGGGAGCTTGACCTTGAGATAGTACATTTTAGCTTCTTGATAGGCAATAAATCTACTAATGATCAAATAGCAGTACTAAGGAGTTGAAGACGGAGGATCTTACAAGACAGGCACGTGCTCGGGGGCTGTCAAGTAAATGTGAAGAATGTCTGTCAAAATAAACAGAGGATCTCCGAGCGACTTGGGATAGCTTCCCCATGATGGAAGATAGTCTGCGTACTCGTATTCCTGGATCATATCAGCCTTGCTCTCAACAAGTACGAAAAAAATCCAACTCCAAGATCCGAACAAGAAAACCGTTGCGTAAGGATCCAAAACCATATCTGTGAAACAGACCTTCAATTGCCTGAGTTTTCAGTAGTTATACAAAAACCCTTGTCTTACAAGAGAAGTCACCCAGTGGACTGTTCTTTCCCCCAGAATCTCAGCCCCATGACTGGACCCGATCCTTCGATATTCCCGAAAATTGGGTTGCTCGTCGTGAAGTGTACAGCTGCACAGAATAAACACACCTTCTCCATCCAGTAGTATCCGAATCAAATCGATTCCCTCGTCCACATCGAAACGATCCAATCTCATCGTCTAAACCACGTTCCATACCCGGAATCCTCACAAATTTGGAGATGGAAGGCAGTGCTCCATGAAATAGAACCATAAGACCGGGGGAATGAACAACTTTATAGGACGGGTCGTCATTCCAAACTCGAGGAGATCGAACGGTAACGCATCTGGAGAAGGAAGGAACGTGGTCCCCGATCCATCAATCCGTCACACCGGATACAGTGTTGCATTATACGCGGTTGTGTTCCCTAAACGCGGGCAATGACTTTTTATTGGCTTGTCCGTCGCTCTAACACGAGCCGCAGTTGGTGCATAAGCTTCTGGTGAGATTCTTATTCTTCGGCCGCTTGGCTTTCCTCGTGGCTTGCCTTGCGTGGTTATCGAGATTGAAGGTGACATTTCGTATTATTGTAAGAAATAAGAATATCATCCATGACCTACTTGCTCGGGCCCAAGGAGTCATATAACATATTGCCTTATTATGGGGTGAGATATTTTGGTATGTTTAGGTAGAAGCCAAAGATCACGAAGATGGGGTAAGAGTTCCCAAAACAACTCAAATACGAAGAAAAAATGACTCGAACACAACGTGACATTACATGTGTATCCATATGAGGCCCGATAGCCTCGTGAAAGAGAGACCCGTAAGATACCCGAGTTCGTACTGAGTAACAAGGTCAAGGCACGTGGCAGAAAGAAAGTAGCTTTCCCCATGACCTGGAAATATTGTCGTTCGTACTCGGTACCTGAAATACAATGTCCCACCTCACCTCACTAATCAACTGGCAGAGTAGTCACCTCTTCTCTCGCATACGAAGGGACGGTGACGGTGTGGAAAAGCGAAAACAGAAAAGAAAGCAAAAACACAACAATCCGACGTATCGCAAACTCAACCACCAAAAGATTGTGAAACTTGAGAAAATAACTCTAAAAGATCCTTCCGGTTGCGCATATAGTTTTTAATCTCGATATGGTTTCTTGGAAGATTCCAAATCCTGCAGAGTCCATAGGTTGAATCCCGAATCTCACAATGGCAAATTTCCACCAGAAAAAAGCCTCCCTCAGCTGTCTGACTGCCCAGCTCAAACCCAGCCCTATGGAAACAGCCACCTAAAGAAAGAAGAGGTGATTTGAATTACCTAACCAACGTGCACATGAACAGGAAACCTCTTGCACATGCGTAATTGTATTCGCCATCAAGGCTCTTTTGTCTGTTGTCTTGCTGCTCCATATGGTCGTCGTCATGGTTTTGATATAATTCTTGTTGAAAGAGAGACTCGGAGCCCGAGCAGAGGTTTGCATCATCCCGAACTGCGGACTCGGCACAGCCACGGCTAACCCAAAACAACCTTTCCTTGGCAGCTATTTTTATCTTCCCACCAACCAGGTGCTTTGTTTCGGGTGTGGCGCGTACCCACTATTGGCTCCTCGGTAATTCTCCAAACACCTCAGACAAATGTCACGAACTTTGAGCCACTCTTCTCCAGGTGAGGCCTGATGGCAATCCATGTCTCTGTATGGAGCTATGAGTAATTTACTCTAAGCGAGAGGAAAGGCTCTTGCCATCCACCCGGTAACCAATACGGCATAATCCACCCGCCCACAAGTTGATGAACACCACTTGTCTGTAAACGGCTGAGGATAAGCCGTATCCACGCTAGCCATGCGTTCTCAGCCATCTTATCACCTCACTCGGCTTCATCCGTATCTCTCAATAAACTGTTGCCTTTCGAGTGGCTTATCTGATGCTCGTGCCCTTTGTATAAGACTGTTTGCTCTCCCTGCTACTTGCAATCTCCAACCAACAGTCACAGGATTCCCAACTCGCATACTAATTTTCCCTCTGTGTTTCAAAGGTTAACCCAACCCTCTGAGCCTCCCAACACTTCACACTCGCTACTCGTCTCTCGCCTCTCGCTATTTATAACACTAACTTCCCTCCTGTTGGGTTGGTCCATAAGAATCCTCAGTTACCCACCCTACTTCAACGTTACATTACCACCTCTACATCGTCATACCTCACACACAACCACACACACTCGTTCGTAAATATCGGAAAGAAAACCCACAGTCGTTTAAAAAGAATACAAATAAATCACAATCTCAAAATGTATTTCTCAACATCCTCATTATCGACTTTCGTCGTCATGGTCCTCTCCGCCTCCACATTCGTTGCAGCAACACCAATATCAATGTTTAAACCATCTACCGTCCCATGCACCGATGTAAGTACCCCCATCACTACCCCTCTTCTTTTTCAAACAAAATCTAATATTTACTTTCTCAGGTTATAAGAGACGCAATATTAAATGGCCAAATGGCACCCTCAGAATGCTGCGTCGAAGGACTTTGCCTAGGCGACGGAAACTCAGCAGCAAGATTCGCCTCACAAAACACAGTGCATGTCGATAACTAAACAAACACCAACCAAATTATATTTTCCTTTTTTCTCGACAATCATTTACACAGCATGGCATTTGCATTTTTTGGGAGCGATAAAATACCGGGCCTACATGGCGATGCATTGGGAACGGAGTTTTTCGGGTTTTGAGCATTTGAATATGGGATTTAGGCATTTTGGCTCGATAGCCTCACGATAGGCTATCAGTGCCACTCAGCATGGATGGCGGGGTTGGATAGAGGGGACTGGAAGAAGAACCAGTAAACAAGAATTTTTTGTATATAAATCATTCGGTGTCTTTCGGCATTTTTGCGGAGACATCTCGTATGCAGATAATACGAGGTTGATCACCATCATACCATGAGCAAACCCCGAAAGAAGAAATTGCTACTTTGAATCACACCTCGCATCTCGTGCATTTGCATTTACTTATCACACACACACCGTTTGCAGATTTCCTTCTCGTGCTATTGGTGGGGGTTCCCCTGTATGCTTTGTATTGGCATTGGGTAGCTAAGGTATCAGGCCGTCAGCAAACAACAAACTCATTCATTCCCCACATATTCCGATTACTCACTCACATAAGAAAAAAAATCAATAATACAAATTCTTAAGTATCCCATCACGAACCATAATCATGCCGCCATTCCAGAAACGGCATTCGCGAAGCTCATACTATCGATAACAAACCCATAATGATCCTACCCACCTCCCGTCAGTCAGTAAAAAAATTACCTCATCACAACCAAAAACAATACGAGGGAAAAAAGCACACAAGATTACTCACCCCAATATTCCCCGCACAAACTTCCCTCGCACCCTTCGTCGTCGTCCCACAACAATCATCAATCATAACACAATTCCACCCCGCATTATACGCATCCACCAATGTCCCAAGAACACATTGATCCGTATTCACACCCGCGAAAAGAATCGTCTCCTTCCCTTCTCTTTCCAAGGCTTTCCAAAGTGGTTGTTCGCCATTCCACAGCCCACTCATTCGATTCTTCGCACAATGTATATCCTCCTCTTGCACATGCACTTTGAGTCTAGGATGGAGATCTGCATTCCAAGATCCCTCGAAAAGAACCCTTCCCTGCCCCTCTGGTAACTCAGAACCAAGACCAACCCAAGGTCGAATCGAGGACGTATTTTGGAAGAGAATATCTTTCATGAATCCCCTCTGGATACCAGCGGGCATCACTTCGAGGTCGAGATCCGTGAGGCCCCAGTTGAGCCAGATAACCTAGGTTCACGTTCCTCAGTTTAAAATCCCATTTCACAAACAACAACGAAACCATCCCTAATAAACGAATACCCAAGAACACTAACCTGCACACCGACTTTCCTACAAGCATCCAAAACTGTAATCGTAGGTTCAATAGCTGCCAACCCATTAGGATGCTCCATACACCTCGCATCCAAAAAGTAATTCTGCATATCCACAATCACCAAGGCCGTCCTCCCGGGATCCAAGATGACACTCGTGCCCTCCACCCCCGCACTCGTAGCCATCTTCAGCTTCTCAGTAGAGGAGTTAGAGAGGTCATAACTCTTTGTTCCGGCCTCGAAAGTCCATGGTTGTGAGGGGGGACCGAAGGTGATTGGTGTTGGTGTGGGTGTCATGTTTGTTTGCTGTTTTGGAAGTGGGTAGAGTGGTAGAGGGGTAGATTGGTAGAGTTGTGGAGTGAGTTGTATAGTTGTTAAATCAATTTTAATCTCATACGAAAACTCAGAATAGGAAATCAGAAAGTCGATACCCCAGAAGGCAAAGAATCCCATCCTGCCCTCCCCATCTACCTTCCTCATCGTTATCACCCTCAAAAGAGGGGAAGCAAACTCCTTATCGTCGATACCTATCTCAATATCCAAGGATGAAGGTGGGGTACAAGGCTCACTAACGCAACGCTGCAGATGCACCAGCACCACCAACGAACTTCAAGGTGGGGATAGATGCAGGTTGTTCCCCGCTTCATTGTAGGTTGCAAGGTTGCAAGTAATGATTAAAGCCTGCATGTTGCATGCGCAAGTCTGCAAGTCCCAACCTCATAGAATCGCCGTTCTTGTTGCTGTTGACTTCAGGAAGGGAGTGGGAAAACAACGGCGGGGAAAGAATACGAAGTTGAAGAAAATGCTCAACTCTAACTTAAAGACTAGTTTCCAGTTCAATGTTCTTATAGCACTTGCTGGGCTGCTTCAAGACGCTTGAAATATATTCATAGAATATCAGAAAATAACTGGAATATTTTGCTTTTCATTATCTTCGAGTACCACGCAGCTTCGGTAAAGCTTAGCGTTAATACGCTTCATTATAAATTGTTTATACAAGTTCGAGTCGCTCTGCCATGTCAGTAATCATCCTCCCCTTCGTCAAAATCATCCTCCATTGCCTCAGCCAGGTTTGGAATCTTGTTCTTCCGAACTCGCTTCCCAAGCACAAGACTGCCAGGAGATGTCAAAGCTTGATAGTGATCATACTCGCTCATTCGTTTGTGCCTCGTGACTCCCTCCTCATCTTCCTCCTCTTCGTCCATCATACGTAGTCGACTTGGTTTTCTGGCTCTACCGCCGACCTTTCTGGTAATGACAGGCGGCAAAGCACTCGCTCGTTTCTTTCCTTTGGTGGTAACCTTTTCTGTCGATGGTGGAGAGTGTTGAGATTTTAGAATCGATTGCTTGCGCTTCGATACGGGCTGTGCGACTGGCGCGGGTGCTTCTTCGGGCGGTGTATCGGCGGGAGCAATTGGCTGTGGTTGGATGTTTTTGGGGAGAGTTATTGGGTTAAAATGATTTGGAGGAACTATGGCGGGTGGTTCTGAAGCCCCTCCTGTAACGGAACCCGCGCCCGCTTTAGCCGCCTTCTTTGCCGCGTTGGTTGCCTTTCTGGTTTCCATTGCGCCCGCCATTTCACCCTTCTCCCATCTTTTTCGTAAACTTTCGGATAACTTGGCAGACTTTGCCCGCTTCTTTCGAAGTGCCTCCAATTGTTCAGGCGTGAGTAAAGACTCATCGACCTCTTCATCCTTGGCTTTGCGCTTTCTGCTCTTGGGGGCTGGACCAGGGACAGGAGTAGCCGAACCAGACTGAGGAAGAGACATATTCGAAGGCAGGATAGGAGTCATCTGACTAAGGTCGAAGACTGAAGCTTCTCTTTCGATGTTGTTCGATTCTCTCTTTCTCTTTCTACTTCCTTCGTTTGAGGAAGAAGAAGATGGCCGGGATGTCTCTCTCGTCTCTCCAAAGGTCGCTTCTTCAGGTTGAACATCATAGTACTCACGATTACGGCCAACCAACATCTTTCCTTGTTTACTCACAAGAGAAGCTGCTGCATCTTGAAGTTGTTCTTCCTCTCTCGGGGCCAGCTTTCTTGAGCCTGTGCCATTCGCCAAGGTTGCCTCGGTCGACTCGGGTGGGACTTCAAAATCTTTTAGTTTTGATTTGGTCGGTGGTCGTCCAACACGTTTGCCAGATGGGAAAGTCCTAACTGCCGGGGTACCGCCTCGGCTTGCATTCCGGCCACGATGTTGAGATTCCAAGGCCATATCGAGATTCATCCTTGGCTTTCGGGCTCGCTTTGCAGGAAGCTCTTCGTTCTCAGTCTCAGGCGAAGCACTCTTGTCAGGGTCGTAACTCTTTTGTGCTTTGTTTCTTTGACTTCGACTTCGGCCCTCATCTGACATATCCCCTTTTGCTTTCGATTTTCCATTGTAGCTTGGCTGGGGTTGATTACCAACATGATGGGGCTGTGAAGAGTAGTTGAATCCATAAACGTCGGCTTGCTTCATATCCTCGAAAGTGATTTGCTCAATCAATCTTCCGCGCTTCTTTTTATCCATGGCCAATTCTTCCTTGGTGATTCTCTCTGCCATCAGAGGTCGGTCCACAAGCTTATTGGGCTCCTGCTCTCGGCCTTTCTGTCTCTTGTGAATGGCGACCAAGGTTCCGGGATTCCGGAGCTGGCGAAGACGGTCGACGGTGTCGACACTCTTGGCATCATTTCCGAAAGAATCCACGTATTGCTCAAAGTCCACACGACTAAACTTGAGCTGAGCTCGGTAATCTTGAGCAATCTCGAGATAAATTTGATCTTCCACTTTAGCTTTTTCTTCCTCGGCTGCTTTTGTAACCTCTGCTGCCTTTTTAGCTTGAGCTTTGAGTAATGATTCGTGTTTGTAAATCTCCTCATCAATATCGTCCCACTCCTTCTGATAATCCACCAAAATTGAAGCGACGTGACTTGTGCGGTCATACAGCTCCTCGTAAGAAATATCTTCAGCATTCACCAGATAGTCGCCAAAATCATCGAATGGCGTAAATTTAGGGAAAGCATGACGGATTTTGGGCTCCGGCTTTTCCTCTGCCGATCCCTCCCGATTTGCAGTGGTTGGAGTTTTTGGTTCTTCCGGCTCCTCGGAATTCCTGCGAGTGATAACTGAACCTTCTCGGTCGTTGATTTTGTCGTAATATTCGACGGTATCTTTGATGTAAGCATTGGGTTTGCTGTCCTCTTCCTCATCTTCGACATCGTTGTCCGATGCATTGATGACGTTGGCTAGGGACCCATTCACTGTGCCAGAATTGATTTGAGCAGAATCAGATTCATTGACTAGTTTCCCATGTTTAGCAGCATGGATTGAGGGCGATTCCGGCGGTGGAGTCAATGAGCTGTCTGAACTGATTTCTTCAGCAGTACTTGGCCGGGTGCAGGACGACACGTGACTCGGAAAATCCTATACTAAGTCAATATGGGGGGGTCCACTGTGTCAATTGTTAGGGGCATTGGGATGAGAACTGACCTGGCAAGGCATTTCAGAAATTGCAGAAGAACCGTGAGGACCTGTGGAAGTGGTTGCTGAAGAGGAAGCTGACTCAGAAAAGGTTTCGATCGAGTTTGCAGCTGGTGTTGGACCTTGGAGATTACTCTGGGACTGGGGCAACTCCTGGCCGGTGATGACTTTGGATTTACTTCGTGCCATGTTGCTAGAACATGTAAAGAAGATTTGGAGAAGTTAGAGGATCGTCGATGACAATTGTGAGAAGATTGCTGGAGTTGTGCAATGTCTTGGGGTTCAGTTTTGAGGACTGTCTCATGACACTGTGGTGTCGCTGGTAGAAAGGAAAGGGAAAAAGACTTTGTATGAAGTTCAGCTAGAAATACCCCAGACGGGCGAGAAGGTGGTGTAAAATTAGAATCGAGGTGTAGAGCAGAAGAAGGCGACCCAGAATTAGTTGATGAGAAGACGAGCGACGGTGCGCTTTAGTTGCTTTGATATCTGGGTTTTATGTTTTATTGAATAGGTTGTGAGCAGCATGAGGCCTAGGATGCATTCTATTTAGGTCGGGGGCTGGCAGTTCGCCTCCCACCAATCACAGGGTGACGGCCATTTTAGCGCCGAAGCCGAGTCAAAACGACAATAGTACCTAGGTAGATAGTTGCATCAACATACCACTCATACTCGTCCTATATCGTATTGTTGATCCTCGAAACCATTCTTGCCGCAAACAATTCTTCAAGCAATACCACCACTCACCATGGCCACCAAGAAGACCAAGGCTGCCCCCACCGACGATGATCTAAATGCCCTCCTAGAGGGTTTGGGCGAAGACGACGCCAAAGCTCAAGCTGGTTCAAAGGCATCTGCAGCTTCCACCGGCAAAACAGCCAAACCAGTCTCCTCACAATCCGAGCTGGACTTGCTGGATGAGCTCGAGAATTTGGGGGCCCAGCCAGCCAGTAGACCACACACTCCCCGTATTCAACAGGTAAAGCGCGCAACACCACCACCCCCAGGGTCAACTCGAACGAGCGAAGAGAAGCAAGTCCCCAGAAAGTCGGGTGAGAGCACTCGATCCTTTCATACCAGCTTTACCCCCTCAGCCACGAGCAGTGAACTCCCAGAAGCCGAAAAGAAGGCTGCCATTGCTCAACCAGCAGAGAAAAAGGAGGAGGAACCCGCCGCTGGTGGAGGATGGTGGGGGAGTGTGTTCGCAACAGCAACCGCTGCGGTCAAGACCGCCGAGGCAGCTGTGAAAGAGATTCAACAAAATGAAGAAGCAAAACGCTGGGCGGAACAAGTCAAGGGAAATGTTGGTGTCATTGCGGGATTTGGTATGTGTTGATGTTATCTTCGCGCTGTTTTGTGTTTCTACTAACTCGTTTGTCTAGGTGGTGAACTACGGCAGCGTGCTCTGCCAACCTTTACCAACATCCTACACACACTTGCCCCTCCCATCTCTTCCCATGAGCGCCTCCAGATACACATTACCCATGACTTCATCGGATACCCCTCCCTTGATCCCCTTATATATTCCACCTTTTCGCGAGTGATGGCCCAAGTTGAGGGCGGAGATCTTCTGGTCATTCAACGTGGCTCGGAATCCACCGCTCGTCGTGGCTCCGAGGCTGGATACTCTGGTGGTAGCGGCGGATGGAACGATGGCCCTTGGTGGAGACAAGGTAACGAGCACCGTGATCTTGGATCTGTCAAAGGCTTCGTGGAAGGAACCAAACTGGTCCGCGTCAGCGCGGAAGCTTATTCCACAGAGTATTTCCACTCGAATGGCGGGCTTGAACTAGCAAAGCAGAGAGCAACGGAAATCCTCAGCGAATCCAATCCGGTTCGGAGCAGCGACATATTCATGGCGGTTCAAGCAATTTCACACGAGGCTCCAGAAGAGCTATTCCAGGGCAACACCGCCTCAAAAGAAAAGGAAGAGTCGAGTGTTGTTGAGGAAACAGTAGTTCCGGATGAGATGATCTCATTCGCAGTCTACTTACACGATCCTGTACACAGCATCACCTTCCACACCATTACACAACCTATACCCGCAAAATGGATCAGGTGGCTCGACGCTCCCTCACCACTCACCCCAGCCTCCTCAACCTCACCTACACATCAGAAGAGCGGGTTCTTTGGACGAGAAAGCGAACAACATGTACCATCCACCCTCCCCGAAGAAATCGCAGAGATTATCGAGAGCGGGGGAGTTGATCCCAGAGAATGGGTTGCTGAATGGGTCGAGGAAGTGTTAAGTCTAGGCGTTGGAATTGTGGCACAAAGATATGTCGCAAAGCGAATGGGAGTTGGTGAGGGTGGGATCGGAAAGGGGAAGGCCAGGATGGAAGAGGTTGTTGGTGATGGGGGTGGCGAAGCTGCAAGAGCGGGGTTGATTTGAGATTCTCGGGAGAGGATGGACTTGTGATAGTATTTTTCAGCGATTAGTCTTCTTTGATGTGTGTGTATTGTTTTTTATTCTTCTTCTTCTGGGTGGTAGGCACACGGCGGCGTTATTCTGCTTGTTTTGGTTGCTCGACAGCACCGTTATAGTCCGTGACTAAGAGAGGAGGGTTCTTCGTTACTCGGCCCTGGGGAGAATTCTATATTTCAATTGGAAATTGACGTCTTCTGCCATGTCCTCTTCTTATTTGTGTCTTCAGGTCTCTATGTGCTGAAGTGTTTGCCGAAAGAGTTTTCTCTATGTAGCGACTTCTTGAGTTAATGTGAGTGAGGGGTCTTCATGTTGGATCGCATAAATAAGAGCCAGGTTTCACAAGAGTTGGGAGAACATGCCCATCCGAGACATTCTACCAGAAATCAGGGAACATTTCGAATAGATGACAAAGACATCTCTACCGGCAAGTTAAGGGAGTCAGTCGGTTGCTGCAGTATCATCCGATACCTGAATTTTCTTACGGTGTGGTGCTAGTAATAAGTCGCGTTTTACTTTCTCAAAGTTTGGATCATCAGTCAGAAAAGAAATCGACAGGAAGAGAATTATTGACGCGAACTTCGTTCTTTGCCTTGATTGGTTTAGATGAGGTTGTATGAGGTGGGATTAGAGAGCATGCCGAAATAGAAAAAGAAAAAGGGTGTTCTAGAGTCATGGTGTTTCCGATGAGCTAGTGCTATAATGTTCGCTCTTAGAGTTGTAGATAGAAAACAGCCTCTGTAGGATACAACCGGGTGACGGGACTTGGTGAGTTTACATCTTGTGGCATATGTAAGTTACTCAATCCATCTGGATTGTTTGCCTTTAATAAATATCACTAAAGTATTTCTTAAAATCACAAAACAATGCAGAGTACAGCTCTTAGAGAATTGTTTTATTTATTTCACAGAGGTGTATCTAATTAAAATTCTCGCGAGACAGCGATTACTACCTACTTTCCTTCCTAATAACTTCCACATTGAAGAATCACCCCCTCTTCCCCTAAGCCTGGGGGGATGATAACACGCTCAACCCCACTATAATATGTACCCTCATACTCAGGGAAGTTTCTCAGAATGTCGACTCGCTTCATCTTTTCTACACCAATACATCTCTCTCCTAGTACGAGACTTTTGACAAGATTTTCCATCCTCTCCTTCTCTGTCTTCCATAGCTGTTCATATTGACTGTGTTGATCCTCCGGCACTCGAACCCCCACCCAATCTCCGGGGAAGAACTCCCACTCGATTTCCAGCACAAAGTCACGCAAGCCTTTGAGTTTCCCAAAGAGATCTGCTACTTGCTGAAAACGGTCAGCGTAAGCATCCAATTTCCAAGCGCCTTCGATGTTATACCGCCGCCCTTGCTGCCCACAGCAAAGCAGAATGATGCATAAGTTTGGTAGTGTCGCATATTTCGAGAGGAGATCGACACCTTTCGCCAAAGCCTCGATTTCTGATTGTTTCTCCTCTAGAGCCTGAATATCTTGTTCAAAGAACAGGGGGAGTCCCAGTTCAACCTTTGTTAAACTTTTAATGGCGTTGCTCCTAATATGTTTCAAGAAGGACTCGATTTCGTAGCCTCTGTAGCCATCAGTAGAAAGTAAATTTTCTCGTAGAAGATCTTGGAAACTTCTTCGTTCATTTGACGGGAGACTAGGAAGAGCGATTGTGGGCTAGTGAAGCAGTGGCAGACGGTTGAGGCGGAAGTGTGTTCCAAGGGACAGATGCACCTATACAGAGCAGATTGACAATGCTTAATGGATTGGGGTTCCTTTTGGATTACAAAGTGTGACGTGTCGCTATAGGTTGTATAGGCATAGGGGGCATCCAATGATATACTAGCCCCAGGTCCCGTATAGCGGTGGTAAAATTTAACTTCTGTATCCGGAACAAGGTTTGTCTGCGCAAGTATCATCAATCTCAATTCTTTTGGGAGTGAGTTGTAACTATGGAATCTGGTCAAAGCTTGGGATTTGCCAGTGACATGTGAAAGTGTTGTGTTGGCAAGCTCTTGAAGGCGAGTCTCGTGGCGTCTTGCAAGACGAAGTCCTTGGAACAGGGAAGCTTTGGAGTGGGTGAACAACCTCTTGGGCAGTGTCGAGATTTTTTGAGTCGCACACGAGTCTCAAGTCTAATTTTGGCGTCGAGAATTCCGCAAGGCGACCGGCGATAGATTTCCACTCTGATATGATTTACCTATCAATTTGATCTGAAATGTCCAAATGCCCGACATGTGGCCTGGCTTCCAGCATCAAATGAGCACTGAATGGACAACGACCTCCGCATGTGCAGCCTCGTAGGTTAACTGTGAAGTGTTCCATAAAGGACAGAGCACGGTTATTAAGGCTAGCCAGAGGCCGGAGTCCCAATGGGGCGCTTTGATGTACCAGAAAATAATTCTCTGAGTACAGAATCTCTTCCACCTCTCTCAAAACGACCCGAGAAACGAGAAGAAGACTCTGAACAGCTTCCCTCCATCCAGAATAATGCTCTAAGCATCGAGGTCGTTGACGATAGCTGGATGGATAATGGAGGTAAGAGTCACAGGGTCCTTCGGAGCGGTAGTCCCATCTCCCTGAAGCAGGATCGTTCATTACTATTCGAGAATCACTTGGAAGACCTACCAGAAGGAAAATTTGACGGCGAATCTTCCGCGGAAGATCGAGGAGGGTAGGCATTATGAAGTTATCGATCGTGATGCTCGATGTTGTATTATATAGAGGTGGAGGTGGAGGTGTTGTTGAGAGTTTTGATATTTTAAGCGAAGGCTGAGGCGAGAACGGCGTCATTCACTTTTGTGGGATGACAATGGAGAAACTCCTCTCCTTTACAACTCAAAGATCTGGAAAAAAAAAACTTTCAGTGTCGATTGCTCTACTACCTTAAAGAGAAAGGGACGGTTTAAAGACGATCTAGAGACGGTTTTTAGTAGCTGTTACAGCGAAGCGTATAGATGTAATGTATATTATCGAGACTATAGATAGCTAGAAAGAGCCAGGTTATATACACAAGATTGCTGACGTAATCCATGACTCTCACAGTAGCGTTCTCTAAAAGAACACTATATAAAATTTAGACTACTAGTAAATCCTAGGTTTCTAACTTCTTGTCACGAATCACGTGTCTAGGCAGGTGACGAGTGAAGACCAGGCGGCATCCTGACGGGTTAAGCACTATTGAGAACTCTTATAGCAAATAGGGACGCTTAGGTTAGCTAAGCGATCCAAGGATTTCCTTGTCGTTAGATCACGTGACTCGGTCATAGAGGTCACATGATCATGTGAGCTTGCAGGAGCTTGAAGCTCTAGTAAGATCTAGAATAAACGAAGCCTCTATATAAGACTAGCACGTCTGCTATTAGATAGGAGCTTCGTGCTTAACTTAATATTACATTATTATTACTACCTTAATAGCTTTATAGTTAAGTAATAAGTTTATCTCTAAGTAAACTACTTAATATAAACCTCTTTATAAGTAATCTAACTCGACGAGACTTAGTTAGCTAGTTAGTTTAAGAATCGTTATACTTCTATATCTATATAGTCTTCTACTTTTAATAATTTTAGTAACTATAGATAGTCTATAATAGTCTCTAAAATCTAAGACTATTTTACTAAGCGAATATAATACTAGCTAATCTAATCTAATTATTAATATAAGTAAAGATTAATTAAGAATTTATAACGGTTCTAACTACTACTCTACCTTACTTAACTCTGCCTTACTTAACTCTACCTTACTTAGCTATACCTTACTTAGCTATACCTTACTTAGTTATCCCTTACTTAGTTACCTCTTGCTTAGCTCTTAGCTAAGGGCATACGCTAGACACACCTTATATATTTAAGAGTCTCTAGCTCCTAGGCTTCCGTCCCTTCTTCTCTTTTCTCCTCAGCTTAGAATCCTTATATTTAATAGTTTCTACGATTCTATAACCTATACTATAGGCCTTACGTATATATCGTTACAGAATTAGATTAATAATCTAATTAATATAATTAGAATAGATTAGAGTATAATTAATAAGTCTCTTAATTAAATTAGATTAACTTATAGTTAACTAATAATTAATATACTATAATAATATAGTTTTAGATAAAACTCTATTTCTTCTTCTCTTCTTTCTCTTCTTTCTCTCTCTTCTCTTCTTTTCTTTCTCTATCTCTTCTTCTATATAAAGACTCTAACTTTTTAAGTAGAGATATACTTATTTAGATAGCTAATTATACTACTTAACTAAATAGTCTCTCGCTTATAGATATATTTATAATATAACTTTCTACTACTTTCTCTTCTAGTTTATTATCTCTTAGATTATAGTCTTATAAGAGCTTCTATTATATTCTATAATTAGTAAGAAAACTCTACTCTTTAGCTAAATATTTATTACTTCGACGCTATTTCGAGATATAGCTTAGTCTCTAGTAACTTTAGCTTAGTTATATAATTATATTAATTATTAATTAATTATTAATCTAATTAAAGATAATTAGATTAGATTAGATTATAATTAACGCCTAGATCTCTTAATTAGATTAGATTAATAGCTTATTATTAAACTAATCTAATCTAATTATACTTTAGAAAGCTTTTCTATTATACTTTCTAATATTATACTATCTTATTATCTTCTTAGTCTTATATATAAAGAATCTAATAGTAATAATATTTATCTATACTAAATATATATAATCTACTCTTATTACTTAACTTATAAAGAATTAGTTATTAGAGCGTATAGTAAATACTTATAAATTAAACTATAGTAGCTTCTATATATAAGAACGAAAGCTAAAGAGAGAAGTATATAAGAAAGTAAGATAGATATTCTTATAAGAACGTCTATTCTTAAGCTAAGTAATATATAAAAACTAAGCGAATAACTAAGTATATAACTAAGTATATAACTAAGTATATAACTAAGTATATAACTAAGTATATAACTAAGTATATATATAAAAGCTATAGTTAGAGTATAACCTCTAATATAAGTTTAGTAAAAGAATTTAGATATCTAACTCTTTTATAAAGAGATTTTTATTTAAAAGAACTCTTTTACTATTAATTCTTTCTCTACTTTTAATTTCTCTTCTACTCTCGATTCTCTATTTACTAACCTCTTTTTAAAACGTTTAGCTAGCTATTCTATATTAAAGTATTACTTTAGAAACCTTATAAATCTTTACTATAGAGCGTGTACTTAGCTTTTTAGACGTTCGAATAGCCTTAATAGCTAGAATAATTCACGCTTCTTAGTATAACGATTCTCTTACTAACTAACTAAGGTAACTAAGTATCGCTAGGGTTTATTCTTACAAAGAGGTTTAATCGCGAACTAGGTGTTTACTCGGAGGTAAACTCGTCACTTAACTATAAAGCTGTCAAGGTAGAGATAACGATGTAATATTAGATTAAGTACGAAGCTCCTATCTAATAGCAGACATGCCAGTCTTATATAGAACCTTCCTGCTTACGTTGATTAGTATAATCACTCTAATTATCCTGATCTTACTCAGCGTTACTTAGTTGGTTACTACTAATCAATGACAGTTATGTGATTTAATCTAGATGAAATCCCTAGGTTGCTTAGCTAGTCTAAGCGATCCTCTGTTACTATAAGAGTATATGATAGTGCTTAACCTGTCAGGACGCTGCCTGGTCTTCACTAGTTACGTGTGTACGTGATTTGTGACACTATCCCCTTCTTAGCCTAGCGTGTCCCTACGCTTAAGTACGACCTAAGAAATAACAATTAGAGGCTGTCAGCCTCTTTCTCTTTTAACGTATCCTCTAAGAAAACCTACGATCGACAGGTCCTCCTAACCGACATTATTAACTACGGTTTTTCTGCTACTATGAAGTGTTCCTATTACTAAACCTATAGTCGTAGTTATATCATGAGTACCTGACACACCTGTTGCTCTGAATGTGTTCGCGTTGGACGTTCGCAGTGTGACGACAAGCCTAAATTTCTTGATAGGTACAAGGCTCTAGCTTACTAGGAAGAGAAGCTCGAGGAAGAGGAAGAAGAAGCGATGGCAAAGATCCTGTGTCTTTGTAAATAAAAGAAATTCCTTTAGCGTTATCGCAATGACATGATGGCCCGTGGTTTCAAGTCCCTATAAGAATTAGATGCGGCCGAGGAAAAGGAGCGCGAGGAGGTAATATAAGAGAAGGAGAGGGCTAAGACCAAGGCTACTACTACGGCCACAAATGCTTCCCCAGGCAATCGTACACCCTCTTATGCTAACACTTTTCCTGCCGACACTTCTCTAGGATTTGGTCTTGATCCTACTTTTTTTAAGGCTTATCCTGCTAACTATACTCTATAGGTAGACTTGGGTTTTGAGAATAGAACTCCTTAAGTTCCGCTGAATACTAGCTAATTCTCTTTTAGTTCCTAAGTGTTCTCTAAATATAGGTAACGTGGTTTACTACCGAGCGACGTATATCACCGAGCGACGTACTTTTCCTCACCCTACTACTTATAAACTTTAAGACGCGTTTTTTCAACCATTTATTATAGAAATTCAAACCTAAGAAGCGCGAATCATTCTAGCTATCGAGGCTATTCGAACGTCTAAAAAGCTAAGCAAACGCTCTATAGTAAAGATCTACAAGGTCTCTGAAGTAACACTTTAACATAGAATGGCTAGCCGAACCCATCGCCCTGAAATTAAAGCTAATTGTTATAAATTGAACGACTTAGAGGAGGATACGATTGTTCGATATATACTTGATCTAGATTCGAGAGGATTTACGCCCTGTCTAACTAGTGTTAAAGATATAGCAAATCTCCTACTTAAATCTTAAGGGGTACTACGCGTTAGTAAGAACTAGGTATATCAATTCATTTAACGACAACTAGAGTTAAAGACACGTTTTAATCGCGTTTACAACTTCTAAAGAGCCTTGTACAAAGATCTAGAGCTTATTAGTACATAGTATTAACTAGTTGAGAATATATAGGCGAAATATAGCATTATAGACTCTAATCTCTATAACTTTAACAAGACAGGCTTTATAATAGGTATAATCTCTCTAGTAATAGTTGTAACTCGCGTAGATTAACATAGTAGAGGTAAGGTAGTTTAGCTAGGTAATTAGGAATAGGCGATAGTAATTGTTTATGTTAATAGCGAAGGTTAGAGTATCTCTCTATTTTTAGTAGTTTAAGAGAAGAATCATCTTATAAGTTAGTATACTAAGAGCGGCCTCTTACACGACTAGGTTATTAAATCTATAAGTAATAGATAGATAAATAATAAGACAGGTCTAGAATAGCTTAAGCACTTCGATAAGTATACTTCTACTTAAGTAAAGAGTCTATATCGAATACTTATTCTTAATAGATATAAGAGTTATAAGTCGGCCGAATTCTAAGAGTACTATAAGGTATATAATATTATTACTCTTTATTTACCTCCTTATTCCTCTTATTTAACCTAGCTACTTGATATTAGGTGTTTTAGTATCTTAAAACAGGTATATAGTTGAGAAATTAAGACTTTTATTAAAGTTTATATTAACTATATTATAAAGGTTAAGTTCTTTCTTACCTTTAAAGTAGCTTATTCAGCCTCTATAACAGCTTAGAATAGCTAGGCTAGATTCTATAGAGCTAGCTTAGTACCTTTTAACCTGTAAGCTATTCTTTTAAAGCTTGATATAAGGTTATAGACTCTAACATCTACTATTACTCTCTCTGCCGATATTAACCTTTAGGTCTTATAGACTTCTTACAACCTAACTAATACTCTTTTATAGACGATATTAGTTAGGAATCGAATTATACGTTATTAAGGAAGCTTACTAACCTCTATTTTCTAGACAGTTACTACATTAGCTAAGGGTATAGAGCTATTAGCTTATAAGATGACTTTATTATTAGCCGAAGTCTATACTCTTCGTAAGGTAAATAAAGTACTAAGTAAACGCCGGAGGGCTAAAAAGACTCGGGTCTGTTAAGAGGGGGCACTTACTATAGAGGATATATAGGACGTATTAGCTTAGAAGGAAGTAGAGGAATAGGCTCGACGCGATAAGCGCTCTAAGGGGGGTAGGTAAAAGAAGAGGCAGCTGTCTAGACGACGATATAGTACCTACGAGAAGTCTAGTTATAATATACGAACTTGTTAAGAGGCTGTAGATACTTCTAGTTTATTAGATTTAGATTTAGATTAATTAATATAATATATTATAATTATTTAATTTTACTCTTTAGGTAGCGAGGTAAGGAAAAGTACGTCGCTCGGTAATATACGTCGCTTAGTAGTAAACTATATTAATCTAACTATTTAATTAAATACTTAATCTTACCTCTAATAAGTTTATAGTTAAGAATCTTCTTAACCTTATACTTAGTATTTAGGTTAACTAGCTAGATTTCTATAAGTAGAGCTAGTAGTACTCTTAGTAGTACTAGTTTAAGAAGTAAGATATAGAATACTAGAAAGATGTTTATTATTTTTAGTAGAGCTAGTTTATAATTTAAAGGTTCTTTTACTTACTTGATTTTAAATAGTCTAATATATATATAGTCTAGTTTTCTACTTAGTCTCTTTATATTAATATTTTTTCGCTATAAATAGACTTTATCTCTCTCTTTTAGTATTAGCTTCTAACTATATCGTTTATTATAGTAGTATATATTACGCTCTACTATAAACTATAAGTCTTCTATAAGTTTCTTATATAGGCCTTTAATCTTTAAGGCTAATACTTAAGCTAACTAGTTATTACTTACGATTTTTAGTAATCTATTATATACTAGTAAATTATATCTAAAGTTAGCGTAGAATAGTAATATAAGT
>LKTO01000447.1:0-42434 GCA_001399465.1 Hymenoscyphus scutula | reverse complement strand
GGGGGGGGGGGAGAGGTGGGTTGGGTGAGTTGGGTGGTGTGGGAGGGGTGGGGTTTAGATTGGATAGTTTTTTCTAATAGTAGAGGGCGTGGAGAGGGGAGGGGAGGAAATGGGGATGGGGATGACAATGGGAGTAAGAAAGGTGGAGCGAATAGACAGAGTATGTTTTTGTAAATATTGAGGGGGGGTTTGGGAACTTGCATTGCATTGCATCTGGTTGCATTTAGTTTATTTAATAGACTTTCTCTCCTGTCCATTTGTTTGTTAATATTTCTCAAGAGAAACAATCGTCGGGGTATTGGTAGATGATGGATGCGATGGTGAAGGTAAAAGGGTGATCAAGTGAATAAGGGAGGAAGCATGTCGTGGAAGTTAGAGACATAAGCGACAAAAAAGGGGGGCTGCCCTCCGTGCACGTAACAACAACATACAACTTCAACTCAGGCAAAACTTTTTAAAGCTCTCCCAACACAAATGAGAGCTACTTTTCGTCTTTCTGCCTTCATTGATATCTTTCGTATATTTTTTACCACTTTCTTTTGCCGAGACATATCTGTCGTATAAGTCACTAGAATCACTAGCTTTTTCGAGGGGCGAATTAGCGTTCGCTGCCTACAAGGTTGAACGTCCACAGGATTTCTGAGAGAGGCCTCGTGTTTGATCATATGGGAATGAAAACAATTCGGTAGTCTTAGAATAGTGAAATAATCCTAAGCCAAGTTGAAATAGAAAGATAACTACTTGCTATTATACAGACAAGGGAAAAGTATACACCATTTCAGGCTCGGACGCTATAAACTTCCCTGAAACCAGCAACTGGCGCCTCAGAGGTTGGGTACTCGCGGGGTAACACTCTCAGGGTAGCACTCACACCCTGTAAACACCAAATCAGCAGCGAGCTGTGTCGCAATCTGACATTCGATTCATAAAAACCCTCGCTCTTTCCAAAAGATAACTCCACTTCGGAAGGATTATCAAAAAGCAGCGACTATAAACCTTGACATAGAAACCTTTCTATACATGATCTATATTTCTGGTTATTTTTATGATTTTTTTGTTGGTTGTGTTGTGATGGAATGGGATTTTGCGGCACTGTAATGTTGGCCCTGGAGACGGGTGTTGTGCATCTCGGTGGTTGTACCTGTAATTCTGAGCTTTGGGCCTTGCTGCGGGCTCGCTTGTTGTGCACTCTTAAATCGAAGAACAGTTTAATAAGAGGTTGACTTCCCCTAAGCTCTCATTTACGGCAGTACTTAACTAATCCCTTTAGAAACATAATTCGGAACAAGTCGTTATCAGACTATTTTATCACAAATACATACACAATATTCGTGTCTTCAGAGGTTGTTCACAAGAAGAGAGTGAGTTAATGTTTTAATGTTCCGTGAGTTCTATCAACATGAATGCTCTGTGAGTACTATATTTCAGAGTGCAGAGAAGCTTATTAAAAAGCCCGCATTGGGTCATCGGAGGAGACTCGAGATTCCAAGTCAGACTGTTAGCAAATTGCGACAATAGAAACTCACAGCGACCAAATGCCAAGCGTAAATTAGAAAGAATATAGTTAGTTGCGGAAGTTATTAAACCCCTTTCCTTTTTTTAATCTAACAGCAGAAGTTGTTATCACTCGTGGGTTAAAGTGATGATATGTCGGGGGGGGGAAATAATTTCAGACATGCAATCCTCTCAAGAAACCATCATGAGCCTAATTGTCTCTCTTGAAAGATGCTTTAAGTAATCATACAAGTACCATCCAAATCTCTCACTACCAGCCGATTCTTCTCAAGCCCCGCCTCTTAACCTCGAAATTGCCTCCGCCGCCTCTCTCATTCCCTCCTCCCTCGATGCATTCCCCCCCAGCTTTGTCTTATATCCGTCAACCACTTTCTCAAACCATTTCAACGCTTCCGATCTCATCTCAAGCCCCTGATATAACTCCGCCAACCCTAATCCAGCCCTCAAACTCTCCTCGTGTAACTCCCCAAGAGACCCCGCAAACCCACCTCCCACCCATCGACCTCCTCCTGCTGCTTCTTCCATAGCACGTACCGAATCTTGCAGGCGACCTAGAGACACATAGATATTTGCCAGTAGAACGAGAGTACGGAAAACCTCGACTTCAACTTGGCTGTTCTCGCCAAATTCCTGTGCTTGGGTGCGAGCCAATGATCGGAACCCACGAAGTGCACTCTCAGTATAGGAGAGGCATTTTTGCAAGTCACCAGTATATTTATAGAGAGCACCAAGCTTGCGTGTTGTTCTTAGTGTCTCGATATGTGCTGCTCCTTGTGTTCGGTATCTGAGTCTCACGGCTTCTTCATAAGCGACAATAGCTTCTTGGTAGTTACTGTCATCATCGTGTATATTTCCGATTCGAACATAGGTATTCAGTCTCTCTTTATCTTCTTTTTGGAAATTCAAAAGTTCACTTAAGAGTGTAAGAGCGAGCTGGTGGTTGTGAAGTTCGACGTGGATATCGATGATGTTTGAAGTGATGGTTGGTTTGAGGTTGAAGAGCTCGTGGTCTGGGTTTGAGTTGATCTCTTCTAGTGCTGTTTCCCAAAGCTTCAAAGCTTCTTCATACAAATGTTCTTCTGCGTGAATCTTGGCGAGCTTCATGAGTAGTATAGGGGCTGCGGGATCCCCGATGAGAAGTTGGTTCTGTGCCCATTTAAGTTGTTTTTGAAAGTCAAGTGAGGCAGTATTGACTTGATCCATTTTAAGGTAGAGATTAGTGATCTGCGATTTGATGTCATCGGGCAACCAGTGGTCCTCCCCAAGAGATGCTTTGCTTTCATCCAAGGCCTTTTGGAAAATTTCGAGTGCTTCGTCATGCTTGGCTTGGTGCACATAGATAATTCCAAGCCTCCTCATCGTTACCAAGCGCTGCTCGGGGTGGATTTCGTCTCCCAGTGAGAGTAGTCTTTTGCCCCAGGCGGTTGATTTTTCGTATTGTTTAATTTTGAAGCAGCCGAGGGAGAGCTGGAACAATATCGCAGTAATATCTTCGTGGGTATCGGCCAGTAGTTTCTCTTTGTGCGTCAGAACAATTTGATACAAATCCAGAGCCATGTCGAAGTCCTCCATCTTCATATATGTATCAGCCAAAGCTTCTGATGCTCGTATAGTATCCTCGTGGTCAGATCTATACTCTACTTGACAAATCTTCAGTACTTTTTTCTGCCACTCAAGCGCCTCGGGTAACTCCTCTAGCAAAATGTGACAAAGTGCAATATTGGCCATGAACACCAAGCCGGATGTCTTGCTGTTATTCTCGTACTCTTGCATTCCTTTCAAGGCATATTTATAGTATGTGAGAGATTCTCTCCACGATTTCGTAGCCCAGTACGCCGAAGCGAGTTGAACCACAGTTCCAGTAGTCGTGGAGTGAAGTTTCCCAAAAGTCTTTTGCTTACCCTCCCACGCTTGGAGAAAATATGGAATTGCTTCAGAATCTCGGCCAAGACTTCGAAGTACCACACCAATGGCATGTTTTGATGAAAGAGTGGATTGATGGGTTTCGCCTAGTACTTCCTCCCTGATTAACGATACTTGCTGATGGAGCTCTAAGGATTCTTCCTGTGATCCCTTCTCCTTGTAGATGTCTGCAAGTTGGAACATCGCACCCAAGGTTGACGCACATCTTTCCCCAAATTTTTTCTTACGCCCTTCCAAAGCTCTAGTGGTAGAATCGATTGCTAAGCTGTACTCTTTCTGGGACTTGTATACAACTCCAATGGCGAGAACAACAGAGAGGGTATCTTGATGGTAAATACCAAGCCTGTCTTCCATGCCATTTAGGGCACGAAGGTAGTATTTCAATGCTGTATTGTGATTTTCGCCTTCTCTATAAGATTCCGCCAGAGAAACGAGGGTTGACAAGATTATTGGATGCATTGGCCCGAATATGGTTTCTCGACCCGCGAGGCATTCATCATACCATCCTATTGCAGCTTCGTGTTGATCGTTACTCGCATATGCCTGAGCGAGATCAAACATGGCGGTTAAAGTTTCTGGGTGTTGTTTTCCGAGAGACTTCTGCTTCTCCGCTAATGCTTCTTGGTAGGAAACCAAGGTGAAGCTTTCACTTGGGCAGTCGCCCAAAACTGTAGACGCAGAAGTAGAAGAGTCAATCTCTGTGAAATTGGAAGTTTTGCTTTTATTTAACCCATTGGATGGGCCATCCTTCGCGGTGCAATCTGAAGCGAGGTCTGGAGCGAGGTCTGGAGCCCTTCCCTGCCTATGTTTCTCCACCACTTCAATAGATTTGACCGTTTCTTTCGTCAATGGGTGTTGGTGGCCGAATATCTTCACCCGACTGTTAAGCACAGATTCATACTGTATAGCGGCTTCATCAAAATTCTTCATTTTGAGGTAGATGCCTGCAATTTCAGACTTCACGGCTAAAGCTGGAGTGGAACCTTTGTTTGGGGTTGCAGTATATTCTGTGAGAATCTGGGTATACTTGCGGAGTGCTTCCTCTAGACGCCCAACAGAGTTCAACATGCGTGCAATTCTAGTAGCGGTTGCAAGAATAGATGGGTGCGTCGAAGCAAGCTCGGGATTGTCTCGTCTCCCAGCAAGCGACTGCTCGTAGTAACTGCGTGCCTCGTCCCATTTTGACTGGATTTCGAAAACTGCAGCGATGCTATCGAGGGTATTCAATGTTGTAGGATGGGTTTGGCCTAACAAGAATTCCCTTGCCAGCAATGCTTGATGGTAGAATTCCAATGAGAGTTCGAAGTAACTCACGTCACGATAGGCTTTGGCGAGAGCTTGAGCTGCTGAGGCACTCTCGAGACTTGAAAGGCCAGGGGCTTCAGCTTCTTTCTCGGCTAGCTTTTTGGACAGCTCTCGTAAGATACGCGATTTCGAGGCTGGAATTCGACCACCAGGGATCCTGCGACCAGCATCAGCGGCCCTAGAAGCATTGAGGGTGTTGATTCTCCTTCTGATTCGTTCTCCTGCTGGGCTTGTTTCTGCGTTGTTGAATAACTCGACCAAGTTCCTGACCGCTGGTTGGGGTGAAGTTGGTGGAGATTCCTCAACCTCTTTGACATCTGGTTCCGGAAGACGATCGGAGATGTGGAGTATACCGGCTTGTTCTACAAGCGTCCGATCGTCGTCTGAACAACATGTTAGCTCACGAGGGGTTTTCTAATGTTGAAATACGGGACATGCCGTCTCTTGGAACCTGTTCCGATCGAATTTCAGCCAATGTCACCTCAACAACCCTCTTGATCTCAGCTAAATCATTCTTAATTCGGGCTCGATCAACACTATCAAATGATCAGCTTAGAGACACGTTTATTTCGGGAGAATAATTCACCTCCCCCACAAGTTCATAATCAAGGACAGTGAATCCCTCCTCGCCTGTAGCCTCAACATAATCACTTGAATGCTCTTCTCATGCCACAGAAACCCACAACCAATTCTAATCGCTCGTCGCTTTCCGGCAGGTCCCTTCTGCGGGAGTAACTGTTTGATGACATGATATAATTGCTCGAGTGTCGTCTGTGTTTCTGAAATGACAGTTTGTGCTTGTGAGATCATTTCTTGATCGCATTTGGTGTCTCGATTGGGGTCATTGACGAATGTCTCTAGCTGTTCGACAACTACACGAACAGAATTGTATTCCGAAAAGAAATGCTCGATTCCTTTGGGTGCATCTTTGAAGGAATTGATTATTTCGTGGAGGGCAACAGCGATTTGATGACTTGCTCGGACTGTGTGATCGGTCAGTGTAATCGGTCAGGATAAAACTAGGCTGAGGCTATCACTCGTACAGTACATACCTAGACTGAGCACCCCAACTGAGATACTGAATGGATCCATGGTTGATATTATCTTCTGCAGTTAACAATCAATGAATTGATATTGTGTTCCCCATAGGGTACGAAAGATGAAAGAGACTCGATGGTAGTTGGCGTTTGAAGTCCTCCAAGAGATAGGTACGACTATAGGTGTGGTTACACCAAAGTGCGGTTCCCATCAGTTGACAACGCATTCTCAAAAGCCCAAGATGAAGCCTTGCACAAATTGAGGCAGTGTTGCCCTTTCAGCCTCGCAATTCCACAAGTCAGACTTCGTGAAGCAAGCCATTTCAGCCATGAAATTCTTTTGGATAAAGTCAGCTGAAGCCGAGAGTCAAAGCCATGCATTAACTTGTAATTGGTGGGGTATGAGGTACAGGGAAGCCATCCATTCATATCAAGAGTAAAAAGATGTTCTCACTAAATATAGTCCCGGATATCTGTGCAATCGATAACCATTCCATCACAGTACAACACCCAATTCTCTTGAAATTACTTTGAGCAATAGGGAGAATTCTATTCAATACAAACTAAACAGAGTCACCATCTCTTCCTCCGGGTGTTAATTGATCCTGGCGGCGCAAGTACTGTGGGAAACGATTCGAAATCCACGTCGAATATCAGACTTATGAAGTCTGCTTCGCTACTACTTCTTACAGCGAGATTTATCAAGAGACAGGCCGCAGAAACAAACACCAAAAACACCTTTTCTTGCAACAAAATTCTGGTGCAGCCTGAATCGCGATTAATTATTTTCCGCTAATAAGGAGCCCATAGTGAGTAAAAGACCATGAAGGAGAAGTGAACATAAGCCAAGGCTCCTACGAGTTCTTCATAATATCCACCGCCTTTTTTAGGGCCTCAATGTCCACGTCAATTTCCATTCGCATGGCATAGAGGCTTTCCAGCTTTTCTTGTACTGTCCCACCACTGGCGATACTCAAATACCCGGACCCCACCATCTGGGGAGTAGTTGCCTCCTCGCCCCCATCCTGGACCTCTTCTGTACCAGTACTTCGAGCTGAAGCCATCATACCTTTTGGTTGCTGAAGAGAATGACATCGTTTCTGGTGCTCAAAAAGATTGTACTTCCCTGGAAATCCCCTCGTGTGACGCTTGCACGTTGTGAAGGGGCAGCAATGAGTCTTTGAGCCGTGAACCTCACGTGTGTGTCGATCGAGACCCCCTTTATCGCCGAACCGTGGGTGTCTGCAATCTGGTACTCCGCAAATAAAGGGCTTGGTGTGTTTCTCTTGGCATTTACTTATGAATGTGAGTTTATGATTAGACAAGTCTGTGGAGAGGGTAATCATACAGTAATTGGGATTCTGTTGTGAAATCACGATCTTCGTAACAGGAAGGCAACTGACCTCGCAGTTGAGTTTCGGCAATGACTTTCTCGGAGAACTCGGTTGGAGTGTCGAGCATCGCGTTTGTGGAAGCCATATCAAGAACGGAATTTGATTTTGAATAAGGTTGACAGCTATCCATAAACAATTAGAGCCATAATATCAGTGATTTGATGTGACCAACTTGATATAATCCGAAAGACCTACTTGAAATTGAAGTTCTCAGTGTTTTCTGGGTATCTGATGAGATTATTCCCTTCAAAAAATAAACAATCTGCGTCTTTATGTTGATTAAGCGCGGTAAAAAATGGCAGGTGAGAGACACCAACCAGTTGGGACGCTTGTTTCTCCAAGCAAGGAATAATTGTTTACGGCCGAGCCTTGAAGCGGTAAGCGGATTAACTTAGAAGAGAAAGCAATTATGAGATATCAAAGTGTCAGACCACGTACCATATGTGATACTTTGTTGAGTGATAGGTTGTGCCGTTGGAAGCAAGGGTAAAACTATACTTGTTGGTAAAAGAGGAACCCCTAAAATACATAATGTATCTTACCCGTAGTGTGAAAAAGCCGGCTGAACTACACCGTAAGGGGTAGACAGTAGGCCTTGAAGTGATGTTAAAACTCGGGACATTGGAGACTGAGTCAGAAAGTGGAGAAAGGTTCTTACTCTGAGAGAGCTCGGTCCAGTTCTCGTTGGCCTGTTGTGATTCAATAGAGTCAGTGAAATTCGGCATGGCGGCACCTGTTGTTCAAGGCCTACTTACATCACGCCGTGGGTCCCACGATTTTAAAGCGAAATTTTGACAGCAATTCGCGTCTACAGGAACAGAATATCGTGAGGTGAGCGCATATATATATTTCTCCGTCGGAGTGAAGCGGAATAAGCGGAACGGGCGCGATTTTCACGCCCCCCTTTCCTCATTGTAGCCTGTCACCTGTGTCACTATTCCACAGTCTTAGTGACTACGGGCATATAAAATTTGCCGAAGAACGATACTTAACGAAATCAGCTCGTTGCAGGGACCTATGGCTACCTACTGCCAGGTGTGGGCGTGGATGAATGGTTGATTGATGCCCAGGTTAACTTTTGATCCGATTCTCGTGCCTCTGCTTCCCTGCGATTTATTTTCTATAATAGGGTGTCCCAAGGCCGTTTTACCCTGATTCTGAGGCTGGCATCATTGCCCAAGGCAGACTTGCCCTGATTCTGGGGGGGGAGGCAAACCTAGACGATCAAGTCATTTGATGGGAAACAACACCTCACGCAACATCCTACAGGCTAAGGCTACAGCTCTTTGTGCACGGCGGCTTCTGATCAATAACCAATACTCGCAGGATTCTGACAGCAATCGTTCTGAAAAACGGCTTTAAAGCTTTAAGTTAAGTCGCTCCTGTTTTATAGTTCACCTTCATATAAAAGGGAATCCAGAGAGTGGCAGCCAGTAGCGAAGGACCAAGGTGGCCAATGGTATCTTGTTCTTCTCCGTTTAACTTTTAGGGATCGAGGGAACGACTTAATAGATTGCTCGGCCAACCACAAAATTAGCTACTATTTTCTTAGAATGCCCCTTTTCTCCAGATTGAACGTATCACGTGTGACCCACGTGTCGGTTTCATTCTCACCCCCGAAAACCTGGAACATATTTGAGTTCATACGTTGCTGGGAACTACACACAATCTTAGTAGCAGCAAAGACTCGAGGATGAGGTGACGCTACTCGCCATTGTACTGTTGTACTTGTAGCTTCCCATATGCTCTCGTTGATTTCGCAGTAAGTAACTATTGCTTGCGTCATTCTAGGGCGCAACTAGCCTCACATAGAAGATAAGTAACTTCCTTTTTTTATTAATACCTTAATGATGCCAATACACAACTCCCAGCGCGTGTGCAATTGAACATCGCCGTCTACGTGGGGAGTGTGAATCTGTACCTATGATCACGTTACAAAGGTCCAGGTCATCAAGCTGTTGCTTTGTTATATTTCGAGTTCTATTGATAGTCTCGCCAACCCCTTTGATCGATTGTCTCATACTGTTATCACTTGTTCTTTGGTTTTTTTCCATTGCGAAAAGTTCCACCTAGCGAGTAATAAGTGGTTGATTGATTTTTTTACTCGAAATCCTCATTTTGATTTACTCCCTTGTCCGAACCCCTGGACCGAGATTTTCTCCATTTATCCACGGGAAAAGGAGAGGGGATCGAAAAGCCATGGTCGCATCGATCAGCGCCTAGAAATTTAAGTTATATGTTTTCGAAGGATATCATCATGGCAATCATCATGAAGCTATTTCTTGCTCTCTCCTTGCCAATATGGTTGTCCGCGCTAGCTTACTCGATGCCCAATTCAGGATTGGTGTCGAGACCACCCGGTCTGAATCTCACACAAGCTTTTTTCTTGTAAGTACAACATCACTAGTGTATGATACAAGCATGAAAATACTGATAAACATCTAGCGGAGACTCCTGGAGCAGAACAGGCTTCAATGCAACGGGAACCCAACCCTCCACTTCCAATCCCTTAGGAAATGTGAGATCAACATCCTCCAACGGCCTGAATTGGGTCCAATACCTAACAACAACTTACAACACCTCTCTATTTCTCACCTACAACTTTGCCCAAAGCGGTGCGACAATCGATGAAGACATCGTCACCGGAACTGCTGGAGCATCCGTCGACGTGCAACTTCACAACATCTATCTACCTACCTATGCCTCCCAAGCAGGCTTTATCCAGGAAGAAACGAGTTTATTCATCATCTGGATTGGAATCAATGATTTAGTGAACGAATACCTCCGCGGAGATGATTCCATCCCCTCAGCGCTTTTCGTACGACTACGCGAGTTAGTAGAGGACATGCGTTCTTCAGGAGCTCGAAAGTTTCTCTTCTTAAACGCACCGCCCCTCGAACGAGCACCGAGAATCACACAATCCACTGCAAACGCTACTCAAGTTCCGTTGATGAAAAGTGCTGTTGAAGACTACAACGCGAGAATGTATAAACTCGCTCAAGCCATCAATCACGATCTTGCTTTTACGACTGTGTTCTTCTATAATATGAACAGGCTTATGAAGGATGTTATTGATGATCCGACGCAATTCGAGGAGACAAAATTATATCGGGATACGGGGACATACTGTGGGTTGTATGAGAATGGGACGCCGGCAACGGATACGAAATACGACGGTTGCAGTTATGCGGCGGATGAGTATCTTTGGATCAACAACTTACATCCTACTCAGCCTTTTCATCAATTGCTTGCGAGGAAGGTTGGTGATCTTTTGGGGAGCGGCGTTTCTCTATGATTTTTTAGCGAAGGAGAGCCGAGAAGCATCATTTTCCAGTCAGGTTAGACTTGTACTTTGACCTACCTGCGGAAGTCACTTTCTTTGTCAATGAATAAAACTATTGGTAATTCGCAGGAAACTCGCTTGCTTTTTCTTTGGGGAAGTGATACCTATGTGTACAAACTCTCGAGCACACTACACATGCACGACGTGGAGGGGATACATACAACATAGAGCGTGCCACTTGTACAAGAAAAGATGCCCCATGTACGATTGTACATTTCAGAGATTGCACATCTTTCCATTTACCTCCTTCTCTTCCGCAAAGCGCTTCAACAACTCCCCTTTTCCCACACCCCTTTCCTCCGTCCTCATCACCCCAAGTCATCTCATCACCCCACAATCCAAGCAAAGAAGTCCTCCAAGATGAACGCCCTCAATTCTCTTGATAGTCACCTCGCCAGACTCAAAAGCACAAAAACCTTCTCCTCAAAAACCCTCCAATACGCCTTCGCCACCTCCGGCATCTTAACCCTCATCGTCTTCCTAACTGGCCTAGCATCAGCCAATTTCATCCCACCTCTCAGTCCCAACTTAACAGCCTCCCAAACAGTCCAACACTACAAATCCCACCTCCCGGGCGTCCGCGTAGCCGTAATCTTCCTCCTCCTCAGCGGACTATTCTACCTCCCCTTCACAGCCTCCATCTCCGGACAAATAAGACGAATTCCCAATCTCCACTCCTCAATCCACTCCCTCCAACTAGCCGCCGGCGCAGCAGGAGTCTTCGTATTCCTCCTACCACCCATGATTCTCGCCGTTATCGCCTACCGTCTAGATCGAGATCCCGAAATCACGCAAGCGCTAAGTGATCTCTTCTTCATCATTGCTTTGTTACCATGGCCCACATTTCTCATTCAGAATTTTGCGTTCGCGTATGCGGTGCTGGTTGATGAGAGGGAGGAGCCGATTTTTCCTAGGTATATCGCTTTGTTGAATTTTGTGGCACCCATCCTTTATGTTCCTGCAACCGCCATGCAGTGAGTTCTCTTCTTATTTTATATTCCTCTCAAGGGCGATGGGGACACTATATTCCCCATCTTTAGCAAAATCAATTCTCATCCTCTCATATCTCCATCCATGCCGTCTCGTAATACTAATTGACATATCCCACAGCTTCGCGAAAACCGGACCAATTGCCTGGAATGGGGGAATTAGTTTTTGGATGCCCGCTGTGGTTTTTGGTGGGCAACTCGTCATTGATTCCTTGTGTTTGATCCGATGTGTGGCGATTGAGAGTCGGGAGAGTGAGGTGGACAGTGAGGTAGCGATGATGGGTGTCAGTGAGGGTCACTCACTCGCTTGAGGTATCACGAGATTTGAAGTGAGAGCCGTAGACGCGGATCTTGGTTGGTTGAAAACCCTTCTAAGGGAGCTTGTAGTTATTAGAGAGCAGAATGGCGGGAAAGGAAATATCGTGAGATTCTCCTTTCAATGACAGCCGATCACTACGCAGCCAATACATATTCAAACATGAATCGCTCACTTTAGATTTTTCAAAGCTTTCTGGGTTGTTAACATCTAGTGACGCTGTTCCAGATTTTGAATCACCCTTTTCAACGAAACTTGAACTTACTAAATTGGTCTTTTTGTTTGAACTTCGGAGGTCAATGGGTAGCCAGATGGTGGAAGAAGAAGAGATAGAGATCATCAATTTTTGAAAATTCCTTTCCCATGCCACGCCCATATCATGGCAACATGAACAGCATTTATATACACATGAACAAGTTTTCATGCATGCATGCTACTGCCTCATCGTCTGCCTGCCTTGGCTATTTCGCAAGAATTAATGTACAAGATCATCGCTCAAAAAACCCCGCAAACAAGAAGTACTCGTGAGAATCCCCTCAGAGAGAAGGGGGAAAATCCAGCAACTATTAATGAGTAATTTTTGGTCATAAAAAAAAGGAAACAAGATAGTTAGCGCGAGATATTTTACAACTCGCCATGAGGAACGACCGACGCAGTTGCATCACCTCCAGCAGCGTTTTTGGGTATGAAGTTGCCCTTTGCTAAGTTGCTCAAGGCAATATCGAATCGAGCACCGGCCAAGTATGCGGCTCCAACCTTGAGAATGTTAGGACTTGCCAGGGAATTGGGATAGGGGAGCCTACCATGAGTCCCGAGATGAGAAGAAGAGTGCCGACAACTGCGGCAAGAAGCCAGAATGTATCAGCCGATGATTCCTTCTCAGCTGCCTTATTCTTCTCGCTCTCAGCGACGGTTTGGAGATCGGCTGTTTTGTGGATCAAGTGCAGAGCCTTTGGATCTTGTGATGGGTAGATTGATTCAATGAATTGTTCAATCTGATGATTGTTAGTGAAATTTTCGCCCGTCAATTAATTGAACTTACCTTGCCACATGCAATGCTGATTTGAAGGAAATTTGGGTCATTTGGGCTGTTTTTGGCGTGTATTCGTCTAGTATATCTCTTGAACACCTCGCAAACTGTTCGTAGATTCTGTGACGATTCCATCATCAATTTGCAAGCGTCTCCCTTTGTGATTTTAATGTTTTTCTTGAAGACGTCTGGGTTCATGAAGACGAGCTCAAGTGTCGCAATAGCCATTGACTGAGGAATTGCAACAAAGTTGAAAACGGATTGATCTTTGATGCCAGCCATGTAGAAGAGGCATTCTTCACCGTGACGGAGGGAGTTGAGAACCATCTCGGAACTGCAATTTAATGCCTTCTCGAGATTCTGTGGCTCGAACAACTCCTCGAATTTGTCGACGTGCTTCGACCAAATCTCCTTTGGCCAAAATCGTCGCCCATCATCAAGATCCTCCTTAATATCACGAATGATATTTGTCTTTTGCAAAAATTGGCCCATAGCCTCATACAATTCCGGTCGTTTGTTGAGCGCGGGGTTTGCAAGCTCTCCAGCTACGAAAAGTTTGGTCAAACCCTCTCCAACAAGACCCGCGACATAGTGACAGTATAATTCGTAATCCTTGATGGTATCGACTCCGTTTTCATTGAATTCTGCGTTGTTTGCGTAGTCTGCCATGCCATTTCCCATCTTCTCAGTAATGTCCGCGATAATCTCCTTGTATTCTGGTTTCAACAACATGAACTCAGTGATCACACAATCAAAGTGGACAAGCAGTTCCCGATCCTTCTCGTTTGGGCCATTTTCGTTGAACGTCCATCCAGGTTGCTCGATGATGTCCTGGAAGTTTCTTAACAGAGGCTCCTTCTTCTCTAGGGGTATCGTCATGTCATCTTCGATGGTATCGAGTCCTCGCAGGATCAGGTAGAAGAGGGCGACTGGAACGAGTAATTCTGGGTTGAGCTCCTGGATGACGGAACTGAAGCTTCGACTGGTCAAGTTAAGGTAGTGGAAGCACTGTTTGAGTGTCGCAGACTCTTTTGCAGGGTTCCGCTGGTGAACGGGATCGTGCCACACCTTCCTGTTGTTGTGTTAAAATTGGAAGGCTGGGTAATTTTGGGGGAGAAGCCTTACCATTGTATGACGGATCGCAACTGATTTGGATGGACGGAGAAGTAGAGAAGCTGCTTTAAAAGACCCATGATGACGACTTCGAGGGTTGATGATGATGGGAGGGGAAAGAGGAATCACGACAATGGAAGTGGATGGTGGTGGAAGAGCTGGAGCCGAGTTGAGTGCGATTCGAAAGGAGAGGGAGAGGGGATGAGGGTGATATATTAATTTGTTGCTGCAAGTGATCCACCAATGAGGCTTGTCGGTAAGAACAGGCTCCCAAGCGACCAAGGTAACACAAGGTCAACAAGCAGAAATAAATAAATGAGCAGTTGGAGGAGTAGAGACTGGATGTAATGGTAGCAGAGAATTGTTGAAAAAGAGCAACAAATAAATCACCAAGTATGAGAGAAGGGAAAAGTGAGTAAAAGGAATAGGGGATTGTATTCTCTTCTTATTCAAGATCTCCCCCATGTCCCTCAGTACGGCGACCGGCACTTTCATGACCCTTTTCCCCGGATCAGCCGACCAATCATCAACAGGCAGCAAAAGCGAAAAGCCAATCAAAGGCAAGAGTGAGATTGGCCGAGTGAGACCAGAGTGTCAGCCTCGCTGCCGCATTCTGACGCTGATTGATCCCATCGCGAAAGTTAAACAAAGTAAGGAGACATGGCTTCTTCTCACCCAAACCAACAGCAACCCTTGAAAGTATAGAGGACACACTCATACTAACTCAATTAACTCCAACCTCGTATTTGCCTTCAAACCTATACCATACCGAATTATGCGATAGCTTCAAGAACGCAACTTCCCCCCGAACTCCGGCTCTCACTCCTCCCTTCCTTCGCCAGCCTCGACCCCTCTACTCGAAAGAATTCTTGAATCTACCCCCACGACCCTCTGCCATGGTCAGTCATGACTCTGCCCAGGTAGATCTCGAAATGAGTAGGACCGGCCTGCTGAAAGATGATGTGAAAGACGAGGACAAAGTCATGGACACGGACAATGGAGGGAAAAAGGGGCTGCGGACGCAAGTGATTGATGGGGCATGCATAGGATTGAATATCACGAGTACAGTTACTCTGGTCTTTCTCAATAAATGGTACGTCGGAGGCGAGATTGGGGGTGGGACAATTTGGGGAGAACTTGAGGCTAGAAAACCAGCACTAACATGGCATAGGATTTTCCAGGATCCTCAATTGAAAAAGATGCAGATATCCTTCGCTATGTGGCATTTCACATGCACCACGATCGTTCTCTGGATAGCAAGTCGAAGGCCATTCAACCTGTTCGTTCCCGTTCGGTTGCCTTTCCTACAAATGATACCCCTCTGCAGTTTCTTCGCCGGGTTCTTGATATTGGGAAACCTCAGTTTGGCGTACAACTCCATCGGGTTCTATCAGTATGTCCCCCCCTTTTCCCACAAAGGACATATCCTTACAATTCCACAGACTCGCCAAAATAATGACAACCCCCTGCGTCGCCCTCCTCCAATACTTCTTCCTCGGGAAATCCATAACCCTCCTCACCATGGGCGCCTTAGCGAGCCTGTGTATAGGGGTAGCGCTCACCAACAGCGGGGCAGCAGGTACTACCTCACTCGGTGCCTCCATAGCCGTGGCCGCCTTCACAGTCACAGCCTTCTACCAAGTCTGGATCGGAAAAAAGATCAAAGACTTTTCCGTCTCCAGTCCCCAACTTCTCCTCAACCAAGCACCAATATCCGTGCTTCTTTTAGCTTTCCTGGCGCCGTTTTTCGATACGATTCCAGATGTATCACATATTTCTAGAGATACCCTCATTGCGCTGTTTTTATCAGGTCTTGCGGCCGCAGCTCTTGTGAGTTCTTACCTATAACCTATCTACCTACCCTCATGTTTAAAACTTCCTCACTAATGTCTAATGCAGAACTTATCACAATTCCTCATCATCGGAAGGATGAGCGCTCTCACATTTAATGTTGCGTCCAAGTTAGTGTTGTTTTCCTCTTTCCCCCCTCCTCCCCCATCCAAAAGCCCTATGGATACAGAACTAATACTTCCAACAGTGTCAAAACCATCATCATCCTCACATACGGCTGGATTAGTGAAGGTCGGATATTGACAGCCTCGGATCTTTTAGGTATCGTTTTAGCATTGGGTGGTGCGACGGTATATTCTCAGTTGTCTTCGAAGTAGAAAAGCATTATTTTTTAGATAAGAAAAAGACGTCGATTTCAAGTTAATCCAGTTCCATTCCATTCTTTTTTTCTTGTCACTTGACTAAAGATTCTTGTGAACCTCTTCAAGTCATTGGAGTATTATTACATGCTCGGGACTGGAATACCGACACTCCAGGAGTCCCGTTCACAAAAGTGCCCAGCTGTTTGCAGGTGACCTACAATAGCACTGAAATGAAAAATCTCGATTCCTTTCAACCCTTTCGTAAAACCAGAAGCTCAATTATATCTATTATCTAACTCAAATGTAGCCCAGCAACCCTGGAACGGCTTGATCCCAGCACGAGGATCTTAGGCAAAAAAAGCAGTCATCAAATCATACAAGATATCCCAAGCTAACGCCAAATGCCAAACCCATTCCGACTGTCCCATGCACCCCCCAATAGCAAAAAGCCACAAAACTCCCCCATAACCCATTCATCCACACCATGCTCAATCAAGCCCTCTTCGCAAAAATAAACCCAATCTTACACTCCTCATCCCTCAAAATCTCCACCAACGCCTCATCCCCCAAGATCTTTTTGACATCCGTAAAGACCTCATTCTCAAACCCAAAGACGTCCTCCGTCTCTCCGCGGAAGATATTCGTGTCAACATGCTGGTACTGCATCAGAGCCTGCATGCCCTTCTTGCCTCTCGTTTTCCTCGCTTGGTTTCTCTGGTCCTGGATGGATTTCTCGATTTGGGAGATGTTGGATTTCGTCCCAGGGACGACCGTCGTCTTGGTTAGTGGATTGGCGGGGAGGAGGAGTTCGTCGTCGCTATCTGGGATGGAGATGTGGTCAACCACTTTGTCTTCGTCGTCCTGCTCTTCCTCGATGTCTTGCGAACTAGGAAGTGGTTCCGCACCAAGACCTTTACAATCGCAACCAAGAAGGTCGTGAGTTCGACATCCAGGGTTAACTTCCAGTCTAAACAAATCCCTCAATTCCTCTGGAGAGAAACTCGACTCGTTCTTCTTCCCATCCACGACGCTATCCGCAAGACCCATTTTCGTGATCTGCCTCTGATAGATCTTCTCATCCATACCACCAGCCATTAAGAACCGGTAGATCTTCACCGGCCTCTTCTGACCATCGCGATGAATACGTGCCATGGCTTGCTGGTCAACAGCCGGATTCCAGTCCACGTCGAAGAGCACAAGCCGTGATGCGCCGATCAGATTGAGACCCGTACCACCAGATTTGGCCGAGAGGAGAAAAGCGAAGTTTCGGGATGCGGGCGTCTTATTGAACGTCGTGACAAGATCCTGCCGTCTTGAGGCGGGGGTACTTCCATCAAGTCGAAGAAATGGTAAGCCTAAAGCCGTCAAATGTTGACCGAGAATATCGAGTGTGGCTGTATAATTAGATACCAGCACTATCTTCTCCGTGGTTTCCCTAGCCAGATACTTGATCAACTGATCGAGCACGCGGAATTTGCTACTCGTCCTGACCGGGGCTTTGCGAAGGAGCTCGGGGGGGATGACTTGCAGTAGTTCGGCCATGTTTGGATTCATGGGAGCGTTCGTATCTGATTTCAACAGCAAGCTTGGAGAGTTACAGACTTTCTTCAACATGGTGATGAGCTGGAGTTTTGATTCCGAGCTCCCTAGCATGCTTCCAAAAATCGAGCTTTGCAAGACATGTTGGTATACTTGCAATTGGGCTTCAGTGGGGTTGCAGAACAGTACATATTCTGTTTTTGGCGGAAGGTATTTCGCAATGACCTCCGACGTTCTTCGTAAGATAAATTCCTTGGTCAGTGACGCAAGTTCCTCGCCCCGAGCGCTGCCTTTCTCGATATCTCTTGCAGATGCATCTGGCTGCCTGCTCTTCGTGATCGGTCCCTCAAACTCTTTCTTGAAAGTCTTATAATTACCCAGGAGTCCTGGATTGACAAAGTCAACCATCTCAAAGAACTCCGAGAGGTCATTCTGCATTGGAGTTCCGGACAGAATGATTCTCCTCTCCGTGTTCAACGATTTGATGGCTTGAGCTGATTTGTTGGCGGCGGTCTTTAGTCGATGCCCTTCATCAGCCACTACCAGGTCGATACCAGCACCCCTTGACATTTCATCTTGGACCGATCGGAGCTTCTCATATCCTATGATCATTACACTATAACTTTTGCCATGTGTGAAATCAGTTAATCGGACTTTCTTATCGTCTGCAACAAGAACACCGATTCTCTCATTGCCCAACCATTTTTGAAATTCCTGTTTCCAATTCGTGATCAAGGTAACAGGGCAAACGATCAATGCTTTCTTGATCACCCCTCCCTGGCCGTGGATAGGATTTTGTTTTAATAGCGTCCAGATCAATGCAATCGTCTGCAGCGTCTTTCCCAAGCCCATTTCGTCCGCCAAAAGAGCACCCTGTCCATTGAAATCCTTCATTCCCATGACGCACTCGTAGAGAAACTTAACTCCTTCCCGTTGGTGATCACGGAAATGTTGTGCTAAGAAAGGATCCAGCACAACGTCAACAATTTCCTTCCCCTTCGGACGACTGCTAGGTCGCTTCATGACAAGCGCTCCCTCAGCATTTGGATCATGACGAGGCGTTGCACGACCATCTTTCTTTTGCTCCGTCACAGAGGTGGCAAGCAGCGGATTTTTGAAGCTCGTCCCAATTCCAGCACTTTTCCCAGTCGAGGCATAAAAACTTTTCGAGGGTATCTCTTTCTTCGCTTCCAACCTTTTCTCCGGCATATTAGAAGGCTTTAGCGGTTTGAATGTGTTCTCGGGCTTAACTCTGGGCTTCGGCGCAATAAAAGCCTCAGCCTCGACGATGTCCATAGATTTCGAAGAACCCTTCAGAAACGGCTTGCCAGCCAGAAAATCCCCTTTACTTATAGCAGAATCGACTTCGACATCCTTCCCCCCAACACTCAACGTGCTTCCAGGTAAGAGAGGTTCGTTATACATGGTCCTCCCCATATCCCGTCCGGAAATATCCTGTAGGCGTGCGTAGCCACCATACACCGCAAGAACGCCATCCCCATCCCACGTCTTATTCTTCTTAGTTGTGAACTTCCGCCTAAAGTATGTTAGAACATAAAGTCACCTACCTTTTCCGCCTCCCGTCTTGTCTCCGGATATCTCTCACCATAACACCATATAATACCCCTCCAATCCCTTTCCAGCGTCGTCGCTGGCTCTTTTTGTTTCGCTCACATTCTTGACAACCAGCAATGGCTTCCGCGGCGCATTAACCGCAGAGGAGGTGGGTGCTTTCGCTCGAGGTGGGCTATCTTCGACGATGTGGATTAACCGCCGCTTCTTGTGGGGAGGTGGTTTAGAGGGGAGGTCGTCCTCGTCATCGGATTCGGGGATTGTGAGGTCGATATCTGGAGCTGGCCTCGTTATAGTCGGTGCACTCTTTCGGAGAGGCGGTTTAAACGGTTTGTACATTTTGTGGGTTTGAAATGGTGGTTGGACTCGAGATGTTGACGCGTAGAGAAATCCAAAAGCGCGTCCCATCGCGTAGAATAGCGCTGTCACATGAGAGATACCGAAAACCGAAGTATGGCGGTACACCCTGTAAATACGTCTAACAGAACTCAGAAAAATAAACAAGAAATCTAGAAGAAATCTTTAACAGCTTGTCTACCACATCAACCAGCTGTATCTATCTAGTTTGATTGAACTTTTGTGGTTTGTTATCGCTTTTTTAGATCCTTAGCCAGAGGTATAGATACCGACGATCCCCCCCCTCATTGCTCTAACGTGCGCGGTAGGGTAATTCTAGCAGAACAATCAAAGACCATTAACCTAGAACAATTAACATCAGTTATCCTATAAAGTTACGACAATGAGCTATATAACCCGGTAGGAACCTATTTGCTCTAAATTTAATTTTTCAAAACAATATACCCTAACACGTTGGGACAATGAGGGTAGATACAAACCATGTCCACAGGGTGAGGGAATAATAGGGAACATACCACACGCCTCCATTTTTTATAAAAACAATTGACCTCGAAGAGTTCAATTCCATCCTCGGGTTCACGTCCAGTTTTGAATTGAACTGAAATCAATTTGAAATATCAACATTTTTATTCCCCACCATGTATACACCACATAAATCGCACCTAAGCTAACATAGAATCAAGACTCTCCCCAAGAACGCCCTCAATCATCACAATCCAGCGATGCGTCTCCTTTTCGACAACATCATCGTCATCCTCCTGCAACTCACTAATGAACGGCAACATTTCCGGCAACATGGCGAGCCATTCTTCTCCCACACGTTCCGTCAGTGACTGTTGACATTTCACGGCTGCTAATCTGACACTCGAGTTCTCCGATCTCATATGCTTCAAGATCGCACCGTTCAGCTCCTTGTGATGATCCGAAGCTTCTGCCGCACCTGCCAACTCAACAATGGCCGGGATGAGCTCTTGAGCCAACGAAAGTGACGAGCTGTAGGTAAACTGCGCACACAAGACGGGAGCAACGGCACTGAAGTGGGCCGGCGACTGCCAGAAATCGTCTTGGTCGTGCTCGAAACACTTCGTGAGCGTTCGGAGAACCTTGGCCCAGAGTTCTCTCGACTCGTCATCCTTTGGATTGACGCTCTCCAAAACACTGACTGCATTTTCGATGATGTAGGTCGCGTAGTTGGTCACAATGGACTTCAGGCTGTCAAAGAATACAGCCAAGAAGCGGTATAGACTTTGAAGACGCATAGTTCTCCCCAATTTGTCCTTTTTCGGCAAGGAAGAGGAAGCCCATTCCACCAAGTTGGTGAAAATCGGTCGGAAAGTTGCGTCGTTGAACTTGTAGATCATTTTGATAGCTACAGCATCAAGGGCTGACTCGATGTCCACCAAGTCCTCCATATCAACGTCACCGTCCTGGCCGAGTGTTGTTCGTCGTAAATCAAATCCATTTTGGAATATTTTCGATAAGATTGAAGAGAACTTGGTCACGACACTCTTGGGGTGCTTTTCAATTGAAATGTCGAGTACCTCAACAAATTCGCGGAGAGCCTGGTAACGATTAGCTAGAGCCCCCCCAGATACACCAAGACAAAGACTTACATCCATCCCACTTTCTTTTGCCTGCTCCCAATTCTTTTCAAGAGCCGAGAACATACTCTTAGCATCAATTTGTTTTGCAGCAAGTTGTAAGCATTGTAATCTGCTCTCGTCTGCCTCAGTGCCAAGATCAGCTTCAGCAGATGAGTTTGATATCTGCAGAAGCTTATCTAGGTAAGCCCCTGACACCATATAAGGCAGATGCTGAACCAAAGCACTGATAAATGCATATCCAGCATTGTGGCACTTTTGGTCCTCAGAATCATCGCCGACATTCGACTCTATATACTCTAAAGTCTTAGGAATTGCAGCAGGAAGAACGGAGACAATACCCTCCCGTAATATCTCAACCAACGAAGCAAGACACAGCATAGCCATAACTCGAAGGCGATTATCTGATTGACCGAGACAATGGACGCTTGCAATCGTCTCAGCGGCAGCAGCAACAGCCTCCAAGTCTTTCTTGCCATATTTCTCCGATATCTTGTCCACGCAGGCGACAGCGGTGTGCTTATAGAGAACATCCTTAGACTCTCGGATAATAGCTGTGAGCTGTGGAAGGAATCCAAGCATTGCTGTTCTTGATGCTGCATCGGATGGTTTCTCTTGATCAACACGGACCTCCACAGATCGTAAGATCTTCCGTCGCAGAGATTCGTCGGGCCTATCAAGCAGACTTTCTACAGACTTGATGAATTCGCTGGTAGACAGCAGTCCCAAGAGGCTTTCTAGAATGTCGCCACAAGAGCCGTGCAATTGGTTATCATCCTTGACGAGGTCGGCCAATCCTAGAAGGTTTTCCAGTAGAGCAGAATACAACTCTCGAATTCTCGCTGAATCCATATCATCTCGCTCTAGTAGCTTTCCAGCTTGGTTGATCAACCGTTTCTGGGAAAGAATATTTGGCAATAATCCCAGCTCTGCAAGGGCCGTTTCGTGTGGCTTGGATGCTTTGTCCTCGTTTGCACCCAACAAGATTGTCGAGTAGGTCGGCTTGGTCTTCAAGATGTCCTTGACAAGATCTAAGTACTTGGCGACAGATTCTAATTGCACCTCAACACTAAATGAGCTGGCCAATTCCACGGCGAAGACTTTGATACTATCAGTAGCACTATATTTATCGACAAGCATTGCCAAAAGAGCAAACAAGAACTCTTCGGGTCCTAGAGTTTGAACCAAAGAAGTAAATAGACCTCTTCGACGATGGGCAGGGACATGCTCGTACGCTGCAACAAAGCTCAATAGGAGCTCTGCCGAGCCAGTCAAAACGTCGGATTTCCCTTTGCGAAGTGACGAAATAAGAGGTGGGATAACTTCACGGATTGTTTGACTTATGACATGTGCAGAATACTCGTCATTTTGTCGCAAAACTGAATGTCCCATGAAGGTGAAAATCGGCATGACGCTATGGAGAACAAGTTCTGGGGCTGTCTCTGCTAGGGAAGCAATAAGAAGAAGTGCCGCATTCTGCACTTGTGGGCTGCTAGTCTTTTGAACGCAATCCACGAGCAAATCTGCGCGTATAGCTGACCGGTCAAGCTTCATCTTTGGATCCAATCTGTAGGCTTTCAAGATCGCGAGGAGACTGCTCAAAGCAAGGCCCTGGAGATAAGCAAGTTCTGAAGCAACCTGAGATTTAAACTGCTGGATTTCAGCAAGAACACCGAACAGGCCATTGAGTAATTCAGGGTGTGTTTGTGGGTTGGAACTGTCGATGAGTTGAAGTACAAAAGTGACCTTCTTGATTGCGTCGGATAGTAGTTTTGGATCTTGAACTGACGTTTTGGCAACTTCCCCGTGGCTTGTTCTGCGCCGTTTTGAGGCGGGCGGCGTATCCGCCATCTTTGACGTGGTGGGGAGTTGTGCAAGGAAGGTCAAGAGAATTTCTGTAGAAAGAGTAGCTGAGCTCAAAAAATCAGAAGATAGCTGTGCGGAAACCTCGTTTTGTTCTGTAGCTTGGGTTGACGAAGAGAGTGCAGAATCTATGAGCATGACAGCCGTCTTGACTTTGAGGTCCCCTTTCAATGACGGCCATATTGAACGTAATCTTTTGAAAACGGCAGTGAGAAGCTCTGGTCTATCGGGTGCCACCTCTCCAACAATGATACTACGAATAAATTGAAGCCCATCTTCGTCATTTGAAGCAACAGTAAGAAGTGATTGATCATCAAAATCGGCTTGGTCGATTTCCTCCTCTTGGCAGTATCTCGATGCTTCGGATGGACTGAGCGAGGACCAACCCTGGAGAACTGGCAATAAGACCTTTGTTCTTGACAAAGCTCCTACACCACGAACTTGGTTCATCGAAATAATCAGACGCAGCTTGACCAAGTACAAGGGTGTTTGAATGATATGCGAGGCGAAGAAAGACAACAATGATGCTCGGGAGGATTGAGAGAGTCGCCCAGAATCCGACTTTTTGGATTTTTCCGTGCCGGTTTGGCTTTGCAAAACTGCTTGCAACGCTGATTGTATGTGTTTCGAATCCAATACGCATTCTTCTAATGAGGGAATAATAGTTTCTCGTAGAAGACGAACCACAACGTCAGGCGAAAGCCATTTCAAACCACTGTTGTCACCGTTTGTCTGGTAAAGACCCCCAGAACCCCATTGCTTAAGCTGCTTTAACTCTTTTTTGGACTCCACGGACACTGGGTAAAGCTTGTTCATGGCAATTATCAATTCTGATGCAGCGCGACGAACCTTGGGCGCTGGGTCACAAAGGGCGGAAATGGCGTATGGAAGCACAGCCTGAACGTCTACACGAGCTGTCTTACTATCCAAAAGTAGCTGTGTAGCCATTTGAACTGCTGATGCTCGAGCCAAGACTGGATAAGGGCCACACCAAGTCTTCATGTAAAAAGTGAGGTAAAGTGAGTCCTCTAGTGCTGAGTCCCGTCTAAGTATTGGGGCGGAGTCGAACGTCTGGAGATCAGATGGATTGGTCGCTGAGACCAGGAAAGCGCGGCAAAGATCGGGGTAGACATGCGAGGCATCGTGAGCTAAGAATGACGATTCAACCGTAGTCCTCTTTGGGAGTTTTGCGAACAGTGCGTCGAATTCGGGCCCAGAAATTACTACCTCTGAATCCTCCATAACTACATCCTCTGTTGCTGAAACCGGTAAGACGGCTGGTCGAATTGTCGTCTGTAATTTCATTTCCAATTCGTCCATGTCGATTTCTGTTTCTTTCAAGACGCCACGCACGAGATCACCAGCATGCCCTTCCAACTGTGCTAGGTTTACCAATGAAGATGCAAGGTGCGGGCGTAATTGAGTCAAATCCGGAGTGTCATCGACCTGGTGAGCAACCAGAAGCAGTTGTTTCACAATAACAATTGACTGATGGTCGCTCAATATGCGCTTCTCTATCATTTCATTGACAATAGGAAGTGCTCTCAGATCCCCATGTTTACGAAGTCGATCGATGAGGGCAAGACAAAATCCATTCGCAAGTTTGTCTACTCGACGTTGTTTTGCGAGTTCGATGAGCATAGTTGGTAGATTAGCCACTTTCAGCAACTCCTTGGTCAGCTTTCTGGTCAACTGTTTGGCAGCTCGGTGGTGGGCGAGGACAGATAAACAGACGAATCCAGGAGTAAGTGTGTCGACATTCCATCCCAGAACAACTTGCTCCATCATAGCCGTTAGCACCTTGTCATCGAGCCCTCCCTTGGATGCCATGACCGAAAGCAACATATAACAGCCAATACGAAGGTCAGGGTTGTTTTTTATCGCCAAGCCCTCGTTTAAGGTGGGCAGTATTTTTATGATAACATCCTGCTCGTTCTGTTGCTGGACGCCTGTCCTCCCGGACCGTGATTTATCCAACATGCCTCCTACAGATTCCGTCATTATTCCAGCCCAGAATGCTAGCAGTGCGGGATAGTGCTGTCGAGCTTGGCAGATCCAGAGAACATATGAATTGAGAGCAGACAAAAACATGGCATTATTGGTGCACGCTTGAACAATTGCGTGTCTCGGTGGCGGGGTAAGTGACCTCACATAAGGCATGAGGAATTTGTATTCCTGAGGAATTATTTTCGGGAGTATCGACATGAGAGTATTAAAGATAGGTAGGGTGTGGTATGGGAGGAAAGTAGTGAGGAGGAAGAGGGTATTGTATTCGTGAATTCTATGCATATTAGCCATCCTCTTCCGTCCAAGTCTTCTTCGAAATTTCAGAATAGCAAAGCTTACCGGAATCGTCTCACAAGCCATTCCACTGCCTTGACTCCTGGAGTCAATCTCAACCTCCCACCTACCAGACCCAAGAAAGCCTCCAGCTGTTTGTTGAGTTCGGCATTTTCTCCAGCCGTCATCTGCGTCCTGTCCTCCTCTTGACTTTGTTCACTGAAGATATTCCGTTGGAACTCTAGAAATCGACTATCTAGAAGGCATAGTTCCTGGAAGCCCTCATGACACAATGTATATAAAGTGTCGAAACTTTGCGATGCGGCGACCCGAGGTTCGAATATTAACGACTTCGCATGCGCTGCCTTTTGCGCCTTGAGATTTAAAGAATTGGTGGAGGTCGCGGCGATTTGAGACAGCTGAGCTGCCAAAGAGGTCGTCATGTTGTATTTGGAGAGAGCGAGGGGAATTTCCTCAAGCAAACATTCTGAGATGGACGAGTAGGTCTTTCGTGAACATGTCCCGCTCTCCAGTGGAAATCTTATCGCAAGCTGCAACTTTTTTTCTGATTTCTGGGTGGTCTGTGCACGAACTAGACAGCCAATCAGAAGTTACGTCTGGCTGCATTAGCGCAGCTTTTGGTACCGAATATCTACCGACCCTCTTGGTCAAATTCACAGGTACAGGTAGCTACCTATAACAGCTTTGAAAGACCAAACACCATCAATGCTGGGATTCTAATTCTCATCCCAGACGATATTTCCAAAGATATGACATGCTGGTAGAAGACTCAAGGTTTACTTTACACACGATGTCAGAGCCTACAATCCCCAAATTTGGGTCATTCCGGCCAAAAGCTCAAGCAGCCGAGGAATCTCCAAAGGACTCTGAGCGAGAATCAAAACACCATTCCCAAACTCGAGACAGAAAGGGGAGACGAGATCAGGAAGACGATAGGCGTCATCACCGACATCACCGCCGCCATAGGTCGAGATCGAAGAGCAAGGAACGACCTAGCAAACCGGCCGATGTCAAGTCAAAGTCAACACCTATTCCCCTCCCAAATGACTACTCCCCGGAAATCTTTGTCATAGACAGAAAAGGAGACGAGCAAAACCTGATTTACAATAGCGTTCATCGTTATACTGTCCCGCCGTTCCACCGAATGGGTGCAGGTCACGTCTTGGGAGCGCCAGCCCGTATCAAAATCGACAGAGATGCCGGAGATGACAAGGGAATTGTTCTCCGAGACTGGCGGGATTCCAGTACAAGTCGGAGAGAGAGATATGTTTTCTCCAAAATAGGAAGAGAGAAGCCCCGACTGTTACGAATACGTCTTGAAGCAACATCGAAAGACCTGGATGATCCGAAAGCTAACTTTGTTCCCCTTGACGATTCCCGATCACGAAAGCGAAGGAAAATTGGCGTTGAAGGCCATGATATCTCTGCTTCTGCTTCTGATGGGGATGAGGAGGAGGAGGAGACACATTACCGCTCAATACACGGAAAAAAGAAAGCCACAGCTGACCCTGAGGATGGTGCCCTTCAGTATGCGACTGAAAGTGATTGCTCTGGGCACGAAGATGGTATTCCCGTCTCCAATTTAACAATGCGGCAACGAAATATTGAATTAAGCCGACGAGTTGAAGAATTCCCACATGAAATTGACTCCTGGCTCGCGCTGATCGAATTGCAAGACACACTCCTACGAGATGAGGATGACCTTCATCGCTCCACGAACGCTGAGATTAGAAGTACCGCAGAAGTCAAAATTCATATGTACGAGAAGGCTCTCGAAAGGGCTAAATCACTTCAAGACCGTGAAAAGCTACTCGTGGGTCTGATGTCTGAGGGTGCCAAGATCTGGGACAGTAACTTGCAAGCAGCTCGCTGGCAACAGATCTCAAAAGACAACATTGATAGCTTGATGCTCTGGAAAAGTTATCTGAACTTCAAACAAACAACCTTTACGACTTTCCGCTATGAGGAGATACGAGACATATTTACCGCTCGCATTGAGCTGTTGTCACAAATGGCATCCAACACATGGTCAAGTGGTGCAGATTCCGTCTACCAGCAGCTTATTTACGTTTTACTCAGAGCCACACTGTTTATTCGCGAAACTGGCTATCTAGAATTGAGCGTGGCTATTTGGCAAGGAGTGCTAGAGATCAATTACCAGAGCCCAGAATATAGCTCATCTGAACCAGTAGACCCCAAGAATCTGAGCGATTTCTGGGAAAGTGAGGTTGCTCGTATTGGTGAGGATGGAGCGTTAGGTTGGCACTTCTACTTGCAAAACCAAGAAAAATCGGAAGCACCGCCGGCCATCACTGACGAACTCGAAACTCCATTGCCGAACGCTAGACTTTTCAAAAGTTGGGCTGCTGCCGAGAGATCTAGATCAGTCACATTCCCAGCCCGCACAATGGACGATGTGGTGGAAAACGACCCTTACCGAGTTATTCTGTTTTCTGACCTTGAAAAATTCCTCATTTCACTTCCACCACGGTCAGAAGATTTACACAAGACTTTGCTTGATGCTTTTGTCGTTTTCTGTCGCTTATCGCCAATGAGATCTTTAGGCAGTGTCCCTTATGATTGGTCGAACGATGCTTTTGTAGGGGGTGAGAATTTGGAGTGCAGTCTGGAATACTTGAAGAAAGAATATTCGACTCCTAATCGGAAGGATGAAAATTTCAGTATTGACAACCAGAGTTTTCTGAAAACACCATCACCTTATTTCCAAGCCTCTGCAGAAACCACTTTCTCGTCTAAATTTTGGTTTGAAGGTGTCCGACCTTGGAGTGAAAGATGTAAAGAAGAGTATCGACCCCTCTCTTATATCTGGGTTCGGAACACAATCAAACAACTCACTCAAATGTGCTTTCGAGAATATTTGGCTGAGTATTACCTTGCCTTTGAGTGGCGCAACGAACCAAGCACAATCAAAAAGATCGCCAAAAGCCTTCTCAAGAAACATCCAGCAAGCTTGAGATTATACAATGCATATGCAATGATTGAGCATGCGAGAGGGAACAATGAGATTTCAGATGCAGTGTTCTCTTCCGCCTTGAGTATGAGTGCCTCCAATTCAACCGATATTACCGCCACTAAGGAGCCAATTTCTCTATGGAGAAATTACATCTGGTCCAAAATGGAGGTATCTGATAAATCCTCGGCCCTTCAACATCTATTTTCTATCACGAATGGCGTTGTATCCAATGGTACAACCACCTCTCTAACAGCTCTCCTAAAAACCAAACAACATTTGCTCTCGAATCGAGATCATCTTCTTTCTTCGGGTCAATTGGATGTGGCCATAATTTATGCAGAACTCCTAGCACTTCTCCAGTATCTTACTTGTAATTCGGGCTTCCAAAGTCAGTCCAACGCACAAGGTGATATCAGTTCAGCTCTCGAAATGTACACCAATTTTTCAAACATGTTATCCGACAGAAGCCTTTCGCATACAATTTCCCACGAGCTTCTACTTCAATCTGCTTCCCGACTTCTTTATCATCATGCGCGGATTGGAGCATTTCGTCCGGCACTCCTTCGGAAACATTTCACGAACTTCCTGGAATTATTCCCAAGGAACACGATTTTTTTGTCACTTTATGCCTGGAATGAAACTCGACTCCGAATTGACAATCGCGTTCGAAATCTTCTTCAATCCACGGTATTGATACCAGCACACGATACTGTAACCTCACGTCTCTTCGCCATACACTACGAAATAAACCATGGTACAATCCACTCTGCACGCTCAGCGTTCGAACACGCCGTTTCCTCCACAGCATGTTCATCATCTGCTGGACTTTGGAAACTCTACATTATCTATTGTCTCGAGACTCCCTCATTTCGCTCCAAAGCCAAGGATATTTGGTATCGCGCTCTGCGAGCTTGTCCGTGGGCTAAAGAGTTGTACATTATGGGATGTGAAGAAATGGACCAATTATTGGAATTTGAGGAATTGAAGAGAACTTGGAGAGTTATGGGAGAGAAGGAGCTGAGGGTCCATGTCGATTTGGAGGATAACTTTGAGGATTTGGAGGACCTAGCGCTGACCGAGCGGGAAAAGAAAAGTTTGGCCTTCAGATGAAAATCTATTTCGATCGAGCCCTTAACCCGGTTGAGGAGTGGGAGGACTAACCTGATTCGGTATTGGAATGGAATATCTCGCTTTCACAGGACATGATGCCATGGTCGCATGGAATGGAATTGCTAGACACCCAAGGATGCCTCTTGGAGACCTCATTCGGAACCTCGGATGAAATTGAGAGTGACACTGCCATCCGGACTCCGGACGGCAAAAAAGAAGACGAAAGAAAAGATGAAATTCTTATGAGACTCGTAGTGGACGTGAACTCGCAACGACTGGAAGTTCGAACCGTTTGCCACACACAGGCAACATCCCCGCGTCATTTAACGTTGAGATGCCAAAAGGTTAGCCTCAATAAATTAATCCCCACGGGCTAAACCTGACCCGAAATCTTTAATCTCCCACTCCGCTCCTCTCAGTCCTCTGGCCCAAATTGTTCATGGTCATTTCGTTCCCTCGTCCACTTACTGTACGAGTCTTTGCGGTTAACAATTCGAAACGCTCTGATCTTCATCAAACAAGCACTCGACCCCTGAGCGATTTTCCGCCAATAAGCTTGGCCGTTCTTGGCCGCTAAACTTTCCGACAGCGGTTCATGATCCGAGAAAAGACGAAGAACCACTCTTTCCCACAATCGAAAGTTTTTCGTTTGGCGCTTTTTAAAGGGAGGCTGCAAGACCAGGGAACAATAAACATGTATGAAGCATGTATGATCCACCGCTTGACCGGATCCGTCTACCACACCGCCAGGGCGAAATTAGCAGTGGTTACTGCGACGGTTCCGGCGGGAGAGGGGGTTTCAAGAGCCATGAATTGTGCGCAATGGTGGGTGCCAGAGCCGTGGTTCAAGGTGTTTACTTGGGGAAATGGCCAAGCAGGACAAGCTTCTTCCAAGCCCAAACCAAGCCAAGCCAAGTCGAACGTCGAGGTTGGCAAGAGCTTGTTTTGACTTCGTCTTGATGGGATGAGATCTCCGGCGTCCTAACCGAGTTATCGTAACCCACCCGGGAAGGATGAGACGAAGAGACCGATCGAAACTGTTATCCTTTCCTTGCAGTTTCCTGTCCCCGGTAATTTTGTCAGTGACGATCTCACCTGCCCCCTTACCAGAGCGAACGGACCCTTTGGGAGAAAGTGTTTATAAGATCGGTTCTATTCCTCCCTCTATCACTCTTCTTTTCTCTTCAGCAGCGCTCTCATTCACTACATCAGTCTTCCAGATTCAACTTCAATCCCTTCCTTCTTCACATTCTTTTCTGAGCTGTGCTCTGCTATAAACAACTCTTACAATCCTTTTTACACTTCTTTCTAACTGTTTATATTTTTAAAAACTCTTTCGAATTTTTACCCTTACAACAACTTTCAAAATGCAATTCTCATTCGCAACCTTGACTCTCGCCCTCGTGGCCGTCACTGTCGCCAACCCAATTCTCATGGAGAGAAAGACCTCCACCAAGACCAAGGCCGCCGCCGCAGCCGGAACTGGTAGTGCAAAGGCATCAACAGTATGTTTTCCAAGTTTATTTTTCTCTTTTAAGTCGGTATACAACGGCCGAGAGGCTGTTTCTACCTTCCCTAAAAATCCTTCTATGTATAGCAATACTGACAAAATCATCAATAGGGAGCATCCGCCGGTGGCGCATCTGTTCTCACTGCTGGACAAACCTACAACGACATCCAAATTTCCGGTGGAACTGCTGGTACCGCCGAGGCCGATGCCAAGGCCCTTTTCGCCAACATCGATCAAACCAACCTCGCAGGTGTGAGCGCCGCCGATCTCAAGATCGTCAAGGCCACTCATGACGCCGCCGAGGATGCTGAGGTCCAGGCTTTCAACCCTGCTGTCGAGGCCGCCACTGGAGACGCAGCCACCGCTATCCAGAACGGTAAAATAAAGAACAAGGTCCTCAAGCTCACCGCCGAGGTTCTCGGTCTCCAAATCGAAGCCGCTCAAGGAAAGGCTGGTGGAGATGTTGCTGCTGAGCAAAAGAAGTTGGCCAACAACATTGCTCTTGACACCAAGGCAGCTGGTCAACCTTCCACTGCTGAGCCATTCGATGCTACCATCGGTTAAATCATCTAATCCTCAGAGATTACTTGATGGTTCGGAGGTGGAAACAAAGGGGGATGGTTATTTGTAATTAGATATGAGAGGGGTGGAGGTGTGTATTGGTTGTTGTAAATATGGGGGTGTGCTGAAGGCATTCGATTGTGGTGGGTTTTGGATCAATCTTATAACTGATGACCTAACCTTCTTGGTTTATTTGCCGTGATGTACCTTGATGTCATTCTCCTCGAATGTTCTTATTTCTCTCTCTGGGTTTTTTGTTGGAAGAGTCGATTCCTTGCGATGGATTTTTCCTCAAATTTAGTGAACCTCCCGAGTCGCTCGTAAATTGCCTTAGTTTAGACCTTGAAACCCCCGATTCTTGTCAGTGTTCAGTAGAAAAACAAACCAAGCGACAGAAAGAGTCTCAAGGAGCTAGTAAGATAAGAAAAACATACACTTCGTCTACTTATCATTTTTTTCCGATGTCCTGGTTGTATTCGTTGCGGCTTGTCGTGAAGTAGTTCAATTAATGCTGCACTACCACCGTACTCTTAATTCCTGGCTATAATTATAAACACTCTCTTTAAATTTCTCGTACTTGTTGCCCTTTCTTAAAACAATTTAGAGGATTGATTAAAAGGTTTGTTATAGCTTTACGACTCTGGTTGGTTATCTAGTATGATTTATTCACTAATTATAATAGTAAGGACTAATTCTGTCTTGACATATACTTATAAATTCTTAAATCATTTAAACCAGCTTCCTTGTTTAGAAACTTCCCACCCAATTATTTCCAGAAACTAAAAATATTCAAACCAGTCAAAAATATTATTATTTATTCTACTTAATTACTTTAAATAATTATTAACACTTGAATTATATATGTGATTCGTGGTGAAAGTTGATCCTAGTAAAGAAGCTACCGAAAATATTAGAACTATCTTTATTCCTCTCCAAATTTTAAATTTAAGAACATTATTTAGATAAACCAACTACTGTATACACGTTGATAATTTACTTTATTCGTTAAGTTTACTTGATTTACTACTAGATAGTCGAAAGTAGTAATATAATTCGTAAAGGCTATAGTTGGTAAATAAAATGTACTATACCTTATAATAACGTATACTTTTGTTATTATGATTATTACTTAATTACATATACCTATAGTTTACCTAGTACAAGAAAAGTGTAAAGTAGAGTAGAATATCATTGCCCAATTATACTCTAATTTTCCATTCTCAAGTACCACTTAAGTGGTACGGGTGAAATTAGACTTGTCTAGACCGATGTACCAGTCTTATACTAACTTATAGAAGTTCTTTAAGTAGATAAAATTTCTTACTTAATAGGGGAAGCAGACTAACAAGCTCGTCACTTAATTTTCAATCTTCTTTCCAATCAGAAGTATTAGGTTGTACAGCAGTTTGTGCTCATATGCTTGTATGTACTTTTCCTATTCTTAAAAAAATTCGGAGAACCCGAGTGAAAACGGTGGCTAAGCTACAATTCGAGTTTCATTCAATGACCACCCATCACATCAGCGTGACGAATTATCTCCCATTAACAATAAAATCAAATTTGCACGAGTGAAAGCTCCAAAAAAAATAGAAACTACCAGAGAAATCTCACTGGATGCAGAGAGATGGGAAGTGAGAGCACCAACGGCAGAAACGCACGAGAGCTTGCATTATGAAACCGATTCTCTTAAAAATCTAAGCACGAGCACTGTTACAACGCAGACAGAATACTTTACATATCCCCAAACACGCACTCCCTCATCCCATGCATTTCACCCATCTCTTCATCTAAAAGATGATGATATAACAGCACGGAAGGGGAGATGAGAGTATAAAAATAAGAGACGAAGAAGTAAGGAGTGACCACCCCTACTACCAATCTATTGGTACTTCCCAGCATCCGCACCCTCCCTGATAATTCTTAAAGCATCCTCTCCCTTCGGCGCCAAACTCAAAATCTCAAACCCTCCCTCCTTGACCAACAAATCATCTTCAATTCTCACCCCACCAACTGGATAATACTTCTCAAGCAACTCCGCGTTGATATACTTGCTCAGCACGGGGTCCTTCAAGTACATCCGTTCAAATGCGTCGCGATTAAAGTATAAACCAGGCTCAACGGTGATAACATGGTTTACTTCGAGGATGGTGGGGTTGTAAACGACGTCGTGCACTTCGAGGCCCATATGATCTGGGGGATGTTAATGGAGTTGGAAAGGAAGGGGAATGGGGTTAGACTTACGACCTAGACCGTGAGGCAAAAATGGTACTGAAGCTCCCGCTTCATAAATTTCTTGAAATGTGCCATTTCTCAATAGCCCAAGCTTCATAAGGCCTCGAACAGCAACCTTGTGAGCATGCTTGTTGACGACTTGGTAATCCGCTCCTGGCTTGACCATGGCAATGCACTCTTGTTGCATCTGATCGACGAGGTCGTAAATTTGTTTTGCTTCCGGTGACCATACCCCATTCAGGGGGAAAGTGCGAGTGACATCTGAAGCGTAGTTGTTCCACTCACAGCCAGCATCTAGAACCATTAGTTGCCTTTGCTCGAATGATTCGTTGTTGGCAGCGTAGTCTGAATTCAAGTTAGTCCACGTTCTAGGAAAGATTCGAGCCCGTGAAAGATCATCCACTTACGCAGCAAGCTAGCGTTTGTACCAGAACCAGCGATGACTCCATACGCCTGTGATTTGGCTTGATTAAAGATGCAAGTTTCCTGGAAGACAGCCTGAACATGGGCCTCATTTTTCAAACCTTTCACAGCTCGAAGAACACTTCTATGCGCTGTATCGGTAATAGCGCAAGCCATTCGAATACACTTTAGTTCATAAGGAGATTTGATCGCACGGCACGCATTCATTGCAGGTTTCAATGAAGTTACATCGAACCGAGAGCCCGTAGATTGTAGACTAGTAGTCTCTACCGTATTCCCAGTAAAAGTTTGGGAAATTGCGGGAGTGTGAAAGTCGTGAAGGAGATAGATCTTTCCTTTTCCACGATGAGCGAATCTTGAAAGGGCTTCCCTCAACTCGGTATTTAGTTGGACGGCATCAAAGTCTGCAATAGCCATGATCTCTTCCGGAGTAGGGTTCTGGCCATTGTATAAGACACTACGACCGTAATTTTGAGGTGGGATCCAGGCCGTTAACAAATCACTCTTGATGTGATAAGTGACGAAGCAATCAGGTTTATTGAGGCCGCTCAAATAGTAGAAAAATCGACGTTGGCGGAAATAAACTTCTTGATCCGAATCTTCGTAGGTCATTGAGGGCAAGCCGGGTAAATAAATGAGTCCATCTTTGACACCCAGACGTTTTGCAACCCCTTGAGCATGTAACTTTGCTGAAAGGCAGTCAGCAAGTATGCCCAAATGCCGAGACGAAGTTGAGAGGGCGGGAGAAAGATAGAGGTGGTGTCTATCAGCTTAAACTCCGCATGTAAAATCTAAAGTCTGACCAATGAAACTAGATCCGCTTGGACTTGAACAGTAAAGATGCGTCCGGCTTCCTTCCAATTTTGAAGAACAAGACGTCCCGTTTAGATCAAACCATTTAACCTAGACGCTTCATACGAATCTCATGCCTTGACAGAATATCGATCCTTCCCTGATTAAATTTTGACCATCGTCAGGACCAGGTCACTCCTTCTCTCGTATTCCCACCTCGATCACTCGACATTGTCACGCCAAGACGATGGGTTGAGAAGGGGAGGCACGACTTGAATCTCGCATCTCTCTCAACACCAAAACATACACAAACAGTAGAAATCCAAGAATATCACTCACCAGTATACTTCTCCCCCTCAGCCGGATACTTCCCATCAAAACCATCAATCGTCCCAACAACCCTAAAATCCAAAGTCAACATTCATATACTCATACCTCGTCCCCATCCACTTCTGCTCTCCTATCCTTAGACTCTCGCCCACAACCCTCACACATTCTCCTCATCTCATCTATTCTCAGGTATACGAAAGAGAAGAAATCAACTCACACATCCCCACCCTCAACATCAACAAAACTCCATTCCGCCTCTTCCTTCTCCCTCAAAACAGCCGGGGGATACATCTCCGACTTCGGTACTCAGCTACCAACCCGATCGTGACTTTGCAGAGGAATGAGTGAAGGTTTACTTTCTGATTCCGTCGTAATAAGGCAGTCTCAGAAGATGGTAAGATAATTGTGTTCGTCGAAGAGGTGAGATTGTCGGTCTAACGTCTCACGAAGATGGGGAGTGGATGTAGCGCGGCGCTGCGGCCTGATTGGCCAGGCTCCGAGAAGGTTCAGCGCTAAGTCCATATACTTTCCCGTTAGATTTGCGGTCACATTCGGCACAGATAAGGAAACATTGTTACTGCTGCCATAGAACAAAACAAAGTCTCATGTCTAAATTCTGATATTCATTCTCTAGAAAGCGCATCTTAGCTAAATAGCAAGTCGAATCAGATCATATCGATTCCTGCCAGCTGACTCGCTTTTCCGCTAAAAATCCCCTTCCCTTCCGAGACGCCTTGTATGCAAATGAATAAAACTCCCCCTACGCCCAATACATTTCGCAATCGTGCCACATATCTTCGTAAAAACCTTCCTCTAGCTCTATTCTTCTTCCTAGAAGTGCGCCTTTGCACTTTGATGATAGCCATCGTGAGGATGATCCGAGAATGATTGACCAACAATACGATTCTTCGATGGTGTGACCTCAAGATTGGCCATCTTGATGCTCATGTGAAAGATACGTCGTCTGGATTCCTTATCAAACTCTTCTGCTAAGTCAAGGGCTTCGCGGAATGCTGCTTGACGGGCGTCCGATTTTCTTCCTTCCAGAAGCTGTGATATTTGTTAGCCTTTACGAATACAAGGAGTGGTGACAGTAGAACTCACTCCATCAACTAAGTTGATTCTTGCGTCCAATTCTCCACGTTGGATCATACCAACCAACTCTTGATTCATTGTCTTCCCAGGCATCGCAAATGCTTCGTTCAGACTTGCCAACGTAACCTTAGAGAACGGAATAAAGTAGTTGACGATACACTTGACACGAACCATCTGGTAGAGGCTGTCAATATGTGCATGCATGTAGAGATCCAGCAGGTAATCGGCACGATAAGCCTCCAGAACAGCCAAGCAACTTGTGTATCGACAGTTGATGAAGAAACCAATGGCACGTCGGATCTGTGGCTCAAGCTCTAGGTAGGTACGAAAGTTGGAATTCTCTAGAACCCGCTTCTGTAAATCATTGCGATCCATTGTTGCGAGCGCACAAAGTCCGCCGTATATCGCGACATCATTTGGGCTGATGAAGTTTGCACAAATTCGTCCCATACCAGGTTCGGTGGAGAGGAAGAGTGATGCAGCATTGACGTAATCTGTTTGTTCAAAGCTTGACAAAGCCTCCGCTGCCGCAATATATGGTTGAATAGGTTCCTCCGACATGGCTCCTCGGATCTTGTGCGCGTTGGCAGTGACGACGAGCCAGTTTCTCTGTTCGATCGCAACCTCGATCAGGTGTTTGCTAACGTCGATAACATGTTTGGGGAGTGAGACGTCCTGTCTCATGCGGCTGTATGCCTCGAATGCGCGCGGGAGCTCGCCGATAGCTTGGTAGTGTTTGCCTAGATCCTCATGTCCCATCTACCCCGAATTTTAATCAGTATTTTGTGTGCTCGAGGTAGAATAAGGTGAGGGGTGGGCATACTCGGATACTCTCTTTAATAAGGTTATTCTTATAGCCCTTCAACTCAGCCTCAGCACGCCGGGTCTCCTCGTGGTTCTGTCTGTCCTGTCTCTCGATCCACAGGTGATCTATCTCCGCCTCCCGTTCTCCATTTCCTATCGTTTGCAAATGTGTTGCGGCCTCGCGATATCGTTTAGTGTCTCTTCCCGCCTTTGCCTCTGCAATCGCAAGCTTGAGAGCATCTACCCCAAGAAAGGCGGAACAGACGCCAATGTGAACGAGGCGGTCGAATCGAGTTCGGCCTGCGAGTTGTTAAGCTACTTGTTCCGCAGGATGGTTAGATGTAGTGGTGATACGCACCCTCATAGTTTTGGATATAGGTTTCCAGGTCGAATTTAGGAGGCTCTGTAAAGTTCACAACGGTTAGCAAAAACCATCGAATGTAAATCATAGATATGAACAATAACTCACCTTGCACAATGAGCCTGCCGGCACGAGACTGTGTTGGGGAAATTGGGGGAATAGTGGCGGCCATCTTGAGGTTATTGGCACAAGAGAACCAGGGATTTTTGGGATCGTGCGCCGGCGCTTATTACTTTAGTCTTTGCAGATAACAAATTCAGTTCCGAGACGACCAGAAAGTATTCGGGCTGGTGTTGCGCAGGTATCAAAGTGGTGGTAGAATCAGTTTAAAATCGTGGGGTAGACGCGCTGGAGCTTAAGCTTGGGAGCTGCCTAGACCACATCGGGGTAATATCGCTCTGGTGAAGCCGCATCGGCCCGCAGTATCGCCAGTATCGAACGCCGCTTTATTGTCAAGGAACTTGCATCATAATGAGCACGTAAATCTTTTACTATCAGAGGATACCTCATCGCTTGATAAACACAAACATACAAAACGGTATCCCATCTCCAATTGTTCGAAGAGCCGTTAAGGTTTCGACTTCAAAAAAGCCCTTCCTTGATAGTAAAGTGATAGTAGTATGGGCCTCCTATCCTGATTCCAAATGGGTTAAGCTAAGAAAACAGAAAATAGAAAACTACAAACCGGAAATCTTCCTTTTTCTGAGAGAATACTTATAAGTATACTGTTTATTTCACAAAAGTCCCAAAATGTTGGTGTATTCAAACGACAGTGTTTTATTTTGAGTTACTCAGGATCCTGCATCTCCTCGCAATCATATGGTAAAGACAGAGTGATAACCAAGAAGGAAATAGCCTCTCATCACTTTTGCTCCTCCCTCCACATCCCAAGTCCATCTAACCAACCAACCATGAGAGCCGAACAGATAATGAGGAAGAAGATTTCCCACTTCGCCCAGATCCATCGACTCGGTTCCACTGAATCAAATACATAATCTAGCATCTGAACCAGCAGCGAACGCTGTGTGCCGCACGTGGAGGATTCGAGCACCTGCGTCCAAAAATCGTGTTTCCAGTCTCTCCAAGCTTCTGTCCCTGGCAGTTCTGGCCCTCAAACGCCTCGCAGTTGGTACCACGGGTCCCATCACCTGTTGCTTGAAAGCTGAGGATGTTGTCACCGGAGTTGAAGCATTGCCCACTGCACTAGAAAAAGAAGTGTGAATAAGAATTATTCGCTCAAATAGGAGGTACACTTACATTGGGTTCGAATTGAGAAATGAGGTCACCACCACCACAGTTTTGTCCACGGAAGTACTTGCCACATTGGCCATTGACGGCTCCAGGGGCGGCGCAGCCAGCGAGAATTTTAAGCTGGTTGGCTTCGAGGTCAACTACTGGAGCGGAGACTGGTGCGACGGCTACTGGTGCGACAGCAGCTGTTGCAAGTCCTATTGCGAGGAAGAGGATGGCGAGGTTTACTTTGGCGAACATGTTGGCGGATTTTAAATGGGAGGATTTCTGGTTGTTTTGAAAAGTAGGTAGGAATGAAGTTCTCGGTGTGTATGAGATGCTTTGGAGATAGTCTTTCTGGGGATGAATCGTTTAGTATTTATACTCAAAACTTCTCAAGAGCAGTTATAGAAGAACGAACATCATAACCGAGCGAGATAAGCCAGTACCTCTTTTTATGTCAGCGGTAGGTATGATCTTGCTTCAAAAATTAATTAAAAGTGAAAATGATTCCTACTATTTTTCTAATACGAGATTTGTAGACTGTCAAAATTCTGGGCGTAATCGTGGGGAAATGGTACCTGGTGTTGAAAAGTCGGCGATATGACTGTGTGCATGGTTAATAACCGGAACAGCTGTCAGAAAGTATTGGCAGTAAGTAAGAGAGGGACAATCACTCTACATACACTCGCATTCTTATTATTCGACCAAGGATACATTTTTAAAATGCCTTTCCAAGAATATTCAGGGATCTACTTTAACAAAAATCAGGTTGGAGGCTACATTGCAAGGACCTTGATATTCGATAATCTCACATAATCATAACTTCTCTCTACCATTTTCAAAAACAGTATACTTTTATTTCATAAACAGATAACCAGAAAGGTTCAGATCAGAGACAAAGTGCACGTGGGCTACTAGCGTACGAAGTGTTCCTCAAAGACTGTCCTTAACGAAATTAAGCGAGTGCGGGGTCAGGTTACCGAAACACCTTTAGTTGGATGTTTACATCATCTGACCATCTAATTTTCCGCCTATTATTTTATCTGGTCCTTACCCGCTCTCGTCTCCAAACTTGTATCGCTCTCACAGCATTAATACCACCCATCTTGCATCCCTCAAATTCCCTTTGAGTAACTGCTCAGCATATAGAGTCGCAGTTAGAGAACTAAAATAAGCTATGCATTCCCATAAGATGTTCAAGACACTAACTCCTACGCGGGGAAGAAGTCAAACGATCTTCAGGATTTTCAAGAGGCCTCTCCTTCCCTTTTTGGACATGTTGCAGGAAATCGTTTTGAAATGTCTCCGTGTAAAGACGGAGGAAAATATACGAACAACGAATGTATTATGTACTCGTATTTGGTGAGCATCAGAGCTCGCAGCCTTTCGTGGCAATTTTATGAACGAGATAATATTGAAGAATGATCAACCAATATCTTTTTGGGGGTTTAGTTTTACAAAAACATGAGTTATCTTGCCTTTTGACTTCGAACCAGTGGTGTTTATCAATCTTCTGTACAAAAAAAAATGCTGATCCTTAACACGAACACCTACACCTTCCAATGGGGTGTTTGAACTAACTCCGACTACGCCCTTCTCCCTACATCCCTCTTTTCCCCTCGTAGCAGTTACCGAAAAGTAAATGAATGGATACCAGGCAAACCATGCCAACGATTTTCCCGACGATCATGTAGGAGCAATGAGATTGTACGAAGACAACCTTCCATCAAAGTCCGTCGACAGGACACAAGGTAACCCAAGGGTAAGATACCAGTAGACCCAAGTTCTGCGGCATGGAAGAAAATTGAGAAGATGGTATGATTTTTAGAATTTCATTAAGTTCAACAACCCTCGTACTCAGACCAAAAAATACAACCTCAACATCCCACCTAGAAGACAAGTATCCGCCTATAATTCCAGTCTCATCACATACGAGAAAAGGAGGAGACGCCCAAACTCGGGGGAGCGGAAAATCATCACTGAATCCCATATCCCCACCTCACTCATGGACGAAAAGGTTATAGATGTACTGTAGATCAACAGCTGACTGTCTTGCGTACCCACAGTGAAAAAGCAGACATCCATTTCAACTTTAAGAAAAGATCGTCAATCATGGAATTTCCCCAACTCTACAATAATAAGCTTTGTATGATCGGATGGTATACTTTGAATCCTTTACCCAAGTCGAAGACCATCTCGGAGTCTCCTAATGTAGCTAACTACTAAGAAACTACTATTCTTTAGTGTATATATTTCCCATCTGTCCACTTCTTTAAATTCAAAACATACCCCTTTATAGACTCAGTTAGTAAAGAGTAGGCAACTAATCATTATTTATAAAAATCTTAACCTTACCCCTCTCTCCCTAATTTAATTAAATCCTCTAGAATGACGTACCGGCGGAAGACTACTGAAAAATATGCTTTGTGAAAGAGAAGGAGATATTGAGAAGAAAAGTAGATAAGGTGACGAAAAAGAATTACATTGAGGTACCCGCTCTGCGTAAGTAACTTGATAACAGTCTTACGTACCCACAATAAAAAAAACAGCCATCCATTTCATCTTTAAGAAAAGATCAACAAGGACCGAATTTCCCCATCTCTGCAATAGTAAGTGTCGGTATATAATTCTGGTGAATAGCACCTTGTACGAGAGCCTAGTGGATCTACATGCTTTAGGTCATGTGAGTGGCTTGCCACTCACATACTTAAGCTCGTAGAGTACCACCTCTCTTTACCTTTACTCTTCATACACGAATGAATACAAATAGAGATTATATTTGTGTATCACCTTTTACGACAACCAGGTCGTACCAACAGTAAGCTTTCATATGATGGGATGGTATACCTTGAATCTATTACCTAAGACGAAGACCATCGTACATCTAGGAGCCTGTTGATATAGCTAACTACTAAGAAATTGATATTCTTTAGCGTATATATTTCCCACCTGACCACTTCTTTTAATTCAAAACATACCCCTTTACGCACTTAGTTAGTAAAGAGCAAGCAACTAAGACCATTCGCAGAATTGTTAACTCGCACGCCGTTCACCATATTCAACCTTTCAAAATGACTTACCTGTGGAAGAGCATAACAAGATGATAAGTGAAAGAGAAAAAGACGTCGAGAAGGAAAAGTAAATGAGGTGACGAAAAAGAATTACGTCAAGGTACCCGCTCTATGTAACTAATTTGATAATTTAAGACGAGTACTTGCCTACTACGTTTGATACCCCAGAGCACTCATCCAAGCACCTCAAGTGAGAAATAATACCCGTAATCAGAATCATAAAAATAAATTCAGAGCGCCACCAGCCAGCAGAACAGGGTATACTCAAAGACGACTACCTACCTACTTTTCAAAGGTCCCACCTATCCATCATTTTTCATTCGTAACCCCCTCACCTCCCCCCTCCAAGCACCTGAATAGAGGCAGCGAACACCCCCTTGCCAATGCTCAGAGTCATCGAAAGGAGAAACCCCTTTTGTTTCACCGAGCAAAAAAAATATGGCAAAAGCACCACCACCATCGAAAGCTAAATGCGAAGCCCATGAGAAAACCCCGTAAGCGAACCCCTCACTCACTGCGTCCTATACCTAGGATCCTGCACCACCCCCCCATTCCACGCAAACCCCATCCCACCCCCCTCCTGAAAC